>PVKZ01005066.1:0-62079 GCA_004027375.1 Macroglossus sobrinus
GGCCCATGGGTGGGTGTAACTGGGCCGTGGGTGGGTGTGACTGGCCATGGATGGGTGTGACAGCCTGTGGGTGGGTGTGACGGCCCATGGGTGGGTATGACGGCCCGTGGGTGGGTGTGACCGGCTGTGGATGGGTGTGACCAGGCCATGAGTGGGTGTGACCAGGCCGTGGGTGGGTGTGACGGGCCGTGGGTGGGTGTGACCAGCCGTGGCAGGAGTCACGCGTGCCGGGGCTGGAGGTGCGGGCGGGAGGCGTTTCCCGGAGTGATTGCTGACCCCGCTGTGACACGAGGCCGGAGTCGGGGCGAATCCAGCTTGGCGCCCGGGACCCGCACTGGGGTCCGGTGACACCTTGTCACCATCAGGCTCCGCCTGTGCCCCTGCGTGGGAACCAGCAGGAGCGTCTGCTGTCACCGCGGACGCGTCCACCACGGCCACCGTCGGCCGCCTGAGCGAGGAGGCCTGGCCAGCCCGACGCGTGTCCCCTTCGTGATAAACAAGCGCAGGTGACTGGGGACTGTGCAGAGCTTCCCTGGAGAGCAGCGTGACAGGCGGCAGGCGGTGGCTGTCCTCCGCAGGGTCCCAGGACAAGCAGGAGTGAAACCTTTCCTGGTCCCCACCCCCCAGCTACCTCGAGCCTCTGCTGCGCCCCCCCCAGGTGGGAAGCAGACCCTGCGGCCGGGCGTGGGCTCTGTCAGGCCTTCGGGCCCTGCTCGCTGTTTCTGTCAGCGGTGTCCCCGTGCTCAGCAGGGTACGACCCCGCACTCCCGTCCTCTCTGCCCTTCACCAGCCGGCCCTGTGTCCGCGTCCGTCGGCCTCGTCCGGGGGCTTCTGTTCGCAGAGCAGCCGGATTCCCAGACGCAGGTGGCGGTGCCCGTCCGCGCGGTGCGGCCCCCGGTGGCCCCCAGGCCCTCCCTCTGCGGGAGGAACCTCGCTGGGTCCTGGGGACATGGTGCGGCGAGGCCCAGAGGGAGGCATCAGGCCGGGGAGAAGCACGCAGGGGTGCGGCCTTCCGCGGGGCAGCCCGGGGCAGGCGGAGGCTCGTACCCGCCCTGGTCTCTGGGTTCCCCCGGGGTCCCCAGACGGAGCCGCCCCCCAAGCCCTCCTGCTCCAGCTTGCTTCTCGGGGGCTGGAAACCCGGCCTTGACAGCACGGAGAGGGAGCAGAGCTGAGCTTTACCTGCCCGCCCCAGCATGCACTGCTCCCGCCCTGGTTCTGGTGTGGAGAACCCTGGACAAAGGTTAGGACTCACTGGAGGCCAAGGCGGATGACCACGCTTGGGGCCCCCTGGGGGGGGGATGACCACACTCCAGGGCCCAGGGGCCAGGGGCGGATGACCACGCTCCAGGGCCCGGCCCAGAGGCCCAGGTCGCAGCGATGGGGAATGATCAGCCAGCCGGGAGGTGGGGGGAGGGAGAGGAGGGGGCCTGCAGCCGGCCCAGAAAGGCAGCAGTGTTCGGCCAGAAGGAGAAAGGAGAGGCCTGGGGGGCGGCCAGCCATGTCCAGGGCATGGAGCGGGCCAGCGGACGAGCTGGGGTGTCAGGAAGGGCTGGGGTGTAAGCGGGGGCCGGGGGAGGTGCAGGCGGGTGGGGGAGGGGAGGGGCCGGCGAAGCGGGGTGTCGCGCGCGGCAGGCCCCAGTTTCGCGGTTGGGGACCTTCTCTCCACTGCGCGGTCTGACCACATCCTCGTGGCTGGTTCTCACCCTGCTTGTGACAGCCCCGTTGTCACCATCTGGGAGGTGTGTCACGTGCGCGTGATTTGTTACCAGTAATGAGATGTGGGAATTTTCTGAATGGATTTAAGTAGGAAATTGAGGGCATCCCCGCGAGAATCACCCTTCGATCTGATGGGGCGCCTGGGCTCGGCGCCGTCGTTTCCAGGGGCCCCCCCAGGGAACCTGCCCCTCGCGGCCGAGGAACTGGCTTTACCACGTGGGGTGGGGGCTGCTTCTGCGGGGACCGGGGTCCCTCCGCGGGCTGCGGGGTGAGGCCAGTGGGCCCAGCGGACTTCTGGGGGAGAGTCGGCACCGCGCGCCCTGGGCGGCCGCATCGCGAGCGCCCGGCACCTCGTGGGGGCCGTTCGGGAAGCACAGGGGTGCGCCCGGGGGCGCCCTCGGGGCTCCTGCAGCCTCGGGGCCCAGGACCCGCGGATGTCCGCGGATGTCCGCGGCCACGGCAGCCTTCGGCGTCGCTGCGGGAGCGTGCGTGCTGCGTGCAGCGCGAATCCATACGCGGGCAGGCGCGGTGCGCGGCGGGCTCGCGGGAGGGTCGGTGAAGGGGGCGGGACGCGGTCCGCTGGGCCAGGGGTCGGACCCGCGAGCGGCTGCGCCCAGTCTCCGTGGCCAAAGGTGGGCAGCGGCTTCGCCGCCCCACCGCAGACCGGAAGGGCCGGGGGCTTGGCACGGCCCCGGCCCCGGCCCGTGCCCGGCGCGTGCACACGCGCTGCCCCTCGCGCCCCGGCCTGGCCCACCCAGACGGCGGGAGCTGAGACGCGGGAGCGGCCGGCACGGTCGCAGATCGGACACAGGTCATCGGAACCGCAGCCGCTGCGCCTGCGCAGGTCGCTCGGGCCCTGCTGGGCATGCGGCTCCCCGGTGCCATCTGCTCCTGCGCAGGGGCCTCCCCTGGACCCCACACAAGGGAGGAGGTGGCTCAGCGCCTCGGCCAAGGTCAAGGCAGCCTTTCCTGTCCCTCACGCCGCAGGCGCAGCGCCCCTGCAGCCCGGGGAGACTCAGACCCGGGGCCTGGCAGGCAGCGGAGAAGCCGCCCTCTCTGGGGCATGCCCACCCCCTTCCAGCTGTCCTTCCACCTTCCCCTTCATGCGACACCCTGTCCCCGCCATGCTGCTCGCCTTCGCCTCCCAAACGCCAGGCTTTAAATGTCCTTCTGAACTCGCAGACGGGAGAGGAAACTGGGCCTGAAAACTGGACGTGGCTTTTAGGGAGCTGGGGGTCCCCGGGGACGGCGGGGGGGGGGGGCGCCGGGCCCCGCCGGCGGAGCGGAAGGCCCCTGAGCACTGCTCTGCGCTGGCCGCCGCCTGCTCGTCATCTGCGCCGAGCAAGGCTGCGCCCTGTTTTTCTTAGCTGGGGAAGTACACGGGACAGAAGGCCTTTCTGCCCGAGGGCCCGCCCCTCCTCGCCAGACCCACTGTGGCCACGGGCAGGGCACCAAGGCACTGGCCATCCCCCGCGCAGGGTGACCAGCCGGGGTCAGGGTTTAAAGTCCTCCAGCCAGAGAGCCTGCGTGTCTGACTGTAAGCCCCTGGGCCTGCGTCCTCGGGGAGGTCTGAACCCCAAACCCCGCTGCTTCCTAGCCAGAGGGAGGGAGACCCTGGGCGGGCGGCAGGCTCGCCCCCCAACCCCTGCCCGCAGCTTTTCTGCAGCTCGCTCTCGGGGTTTGGCTGAGACGCCCTTGCTGCGGGCTGGGGTTGGGGCTGGGGCTGGGGCTGGGGCTGGGGCGGGGGGAGGGAGGGCTAATTCGTGTCAGATGGAGGGGCGCCGGGGGACCGTGCGCTCGCTCGCCTGGCTTTTGTTCCCTGCGTCTGACTGCTGACTGCGGAGTGGGAGTGGAGGTGGCGGCCGCGTCCTTTCGGGGCTCCGGGCGTCAAACTTTTCCTTGGGCTTCCAGACGCGGCGGCCCCCAGGAGGCAGCGCTGCCGGGCGCCGCCGCCGCCCTCCCTGGCCCGGCCCGGCTCTCCTGGGGCGCCGGGAGCGGCCATGCGGCTGCGCGCCCTGACCCGCGGGCCGCCTGGGGGGTGCGCGCGCCGGGCCCGGGCGCGGCGGCTCCGGCGCCAAGTGAGTGCGCGCGGGGCGCTCGGAGCGGGGGACGCGGCGCGCGGGGAGCCGGGCCGCGGGGGCGCGGGGCGCTCGGAGCGGGGGCGCTTTGCGGCTGGGGCGCGCGCGTCCTGTGTGCCCTCACACCCTCGTCTGCACGCTCGTGCGAGTCTGCGCGTGCACGTGTGCGCGCGCCCGTGGACTCATGTGTCCACGAGTGCGCGTGTGTCCATGTCTCTCTGCGCGTGTGTCCCTGTGTGCGCTCGTGCACCCTTGTGTTTGCACGCAGGAGAGGACGAGAGGGGGACCTGGGGCCTTGCCTGGTGGGAGGCGGCGCGCCCACAGGGAGGGGGCGACAGGCCCGGCGTAACTTTCCAGACGGACCGCCTCTGGCTCCGGCCTCCGCGGACCCCGCTCGCGAAGGGAAGTAGGACCGTGGCCTTTACGCGCAGACGCGCTGCGCAGCCCGAGTCTCCCGCAGAAGAAAAAGGTGCCTCGTTTAGCCCCAGGCAGATGCGGGCGGCTCGGCCTCTTCCTCCCGCCTCTCAGGTTCCCGGTCCGTGGGACCCGCCCCGCGGTCGCACTAACGGCGGACGCGGGGGGGGGGGGACAGGCCACCAGGAGCAGCACCTTCTGAGTCTGATAGTCAGGCCTTTGTTACGTGCGTTTTCCTGGAAACTTTTGTAAGGTTCTGAGCAGTGAGCGGTCGCCGGCGTGTCAGCTGCTCTCCGTCTGAGTTGTGCCGTGTTGTGACTTTCCGTTTACCAGCTGGGCTCCGCTTCGGGGAAGCCGGGGTGGGGAGGGTGTCCGTGTGGGTGGACACGCTTGCTGCGGGCAGGACGGCCCCAGGGGGGTGCGGCCCGCGCCGCCGTTGTGGGAAGCTTTGTGGCTGTTCGTAACTTCAGGCTGGAGCCGATTGGGCGCGTCTGCCCCCACCCCCCACGCCGCGGGGTTTCCCCAGGTACCCCAATGCACGCCGGTCCTGTCTTCCGGGAGGAGGACGGCTCGGGTGGCGCTGACGGGGCTTTGTTGGGTGACTGTTCTGTCCCGCAGCGTGTTCGCTGGGAGGGCCCAGCCGGAGGTCCGTGCAGCCTTGCGTCTCCGCAGAGCAGAGCAGAGGGTCCCTCGGGCACGCCCGAGCAGCGCCTCCTTGCCCCATTTCACAGGACTTTGTATCTAAAACAAAACAAAACAAACCCCCCTCCCTGGGAGGCCGGCCCTGGCTCCCGCGGCCCTCCGGGAGCCCTTGTGGAGTGGAGCCCAGCCCTCTCTCCCCACCGCCGCTGGAACAATTAAATGCCATTTAGATTCCTGAAGGGAGCTGCTAAGTGCCTCCCCTCCCCTCCCCCAGGCTCGCCGGCCCCACCTCTCCCGGAGAAATGAAGGCCGGATCCCAGGTGAGAACAAAGGCGGGCTGGGCGGCTCTCACCTGGGAGAGGTTTGCCCTGAGCAGATGTTATCGGCTCTCCAGAGGAGCCCTCGGGGCGTCCGGCCACGGAAATGGGTTCGGCCCCCCACAGCAGCTGGCGGTTCCCTCCGCGGCTCCCAGCTGTGGGCCAGCGGCGGAGGGAACCTCAGGACACAGGGCCTCTGTCTCCCGGGCTGGAGTAAAGGTATCTGTAAGGAATGAAAGGTCACAGTGTCCCCTCCTTGGCCCACAGACTATGGCCAATTCATTGGGCCAACAAATATGCACTGAGGGCGCTCGGCTCGCCGTCTGCGGCGCGGGCGCTGGGCAGGGCCCGGGGGACGGGGTGAGAGCCTGCTGTCCTGCTTCTGAGCGGGGAGGAGCACAGCAGAGGCCGCGGATAAACACACAGCTGAAGCTCGAGGGGGGGAGTGTGTGCCAGCCGGGGGATTCCTGCAGAAGGCCGTGTCTGTGGGATGCTTGAATGCCGGCTCCTGTCTGAGCCCGAGCCGGGGGCGGGGCCTGGGTCTGAGCCCACAGCCCTCGTCCACGGCTGTGCCGTCTCAGTCGTGCCTCCTGCAGCCCCGTGGCTGGGACGGAGATGGCTGTGGCCCTCCCTGCCAGCGTCGTGGCCCTCGAAGGCACGGAGCACAGGAGCCCTGCTCTCCAAAAGCGCACAGCCTCAGGAAGGCCAGACGCGCAGGTGTGAGGACGCACGTGACGACCGTGCCCGCGTGCACGCAGGAAGGAGTCTACCGTGCCACCCGTTCTGCAGGGGTGGCTCGCGGTCGGCTGCACGTCGGCGCGGCTGGGAAGCTGGGGAGCCTGGGAGCCCCCCGAGAAGCTGCTTTAATTAGTCTGGGGTGGAGCTTGGGCACAGCTGCTTTAAAACTGCCCCAGCAACTCCCCCGGGCTGCCCCCACCCACAGCTGGTTCGCATCTGATCATTTACAGTAGCTCTGTGACCGGGTGGGGGGCGGGGCGGAGGGAGTGTCCTTCCTCTCGAGAGGCTGTGAGGGCTTTGGGGGGCAGAAGTGGTGAGAAGGCTTCTGCGGGGTGCAGGACACTCTCTCTCATTTGACAAAGTCAGCACAGCTTCGGGAGGGCGTAGGCACTGAGGCCGCTGCTGCAGGGCCTGGGGGCCTGGCGGTGCTCAGGACGCTGGTGGGGCTGGACTTGGCCCCAGCATTACAGGGAGCGTGAGTGGGGAGTGGGGAGGGGGGACAAGGCATGCCGAAGGGATGGGATGGCTGATGAAGCCGCTGTGTAGCTTAAGAATTTCTGAATTCAGTTTCATTTTTTAGAGGTTCTTCTGCTGGGTAAAGAATTCTAGATTGACAGGTTTTCTTTCAGTGTTTTACGTTGCTTCACTGTCTGCTGGTTTTGTCGTTGTCGTTGCTTACATTGAGCAATCTGCTGGTTTGCTCATGGTTGGTCTCCTGTTAGAACATCTTTCGTTTTTCCCTGTGTGGGCGCTTTTAATATATTTTTTTATTTGTTACTAGCTTTGAACAACTTGATTATGTGCCTGGATGTAGCGTCCGGCACATTTCTTATATTTTGGATTTGGCGAGGTTCTTGGATGTATGGGTTTATAGTTTAACTCATGTTTTGGCAATTTTCGGCTGTTATTTGTCCCACTGATTCTCCGTTTGCTCACCCATTCATCCGTCGGCTTAGGTTGTCCCTTCTTCCTCGGCTTTATTTGGGGCAGTTTGTGCCAGATCTCTTCAAGGTCACTCACCTGTCTCCTGCAGTGTCTAATCTCACAATAATTTTATCCGTATATTTTCACCTCTGATGTTTGCATTTCCTTCTATGGTTGTTTGATTTGGATCTGTTTATGCCTCCACGGTCCCTACTTCGCTTCGAGCACACGGGATACGGGGTCATACCTCTCACCGTCGTCTCCGCTGATCCCACGAGTTCGGGTCACGTTCAGTGGGTTGGTTTCTCGCATCACGGGCCGTGTCTTCCTGTTGCTTCCTATGCCCGACCGTGTTTGATTGGCTCCCAGACATTCAGAATTCTGCCCGATATTTTGTCATTGCTGCGGGCATCGTCGCCTTGTTCTGAAACGCAGTAGGTCGCCACGGGAGAGCGCGGTCCTTCTGGGCGCTGCCTCCCAGCTGTGGTAGGCAGGACGGGGGCGGCGCTGACTAGGTGACCGGTACCCGCGACAGGCGACAGCCTCCGTGTTTTCTGGGCCGTGCCGCGTGAGCCTCGGGGTTCTGGTCTCGCGTGGGGGCGCTGCCTTCTCCAGTCCCCCCTGGGGGTTCTTCGCCCGGCCTCGGGCAGCTCCCTCATGCACACGCGTGCGCACACACACGCGCCCACACGCGCATACTCGCGTGTGCTCCTTGGCACCCGGCTGCAGGCTGCAGAGGGAGGGACCGCTCGACCACGCGGTCTTCGGAGTCCAGCGCGGCCTTCCGTCCCCTGGCGCTGAGGCAGGTGAAGCCTTGCTCTGCCTGAACCCTCAGCTCCTCCTCCTCGCCCAGGTGGGACACTGGCTCCCCTTCCTTCTCTGCATCCTGGAGCCTTTTTCCATGCAGGAATCGGGGGCGATCGCCGAGCTCACCTCGTGTTTTCCTGCCGGGGAGGAGCCAGGCAGAAGCGTTTGCCGGCTCGCGCGCGTCCCGTAAGCAGACGGGTCACAGTCTGGCTCCATTGCTCAGCGTGTTAGCGCCTTTGAGGCTCACCCGTGGCGTGGCGTGCGTCCGTCCGCGCGTGTGTGTGCAGGAACGGTGTCCCGTGGGCGCCTGCCCCGCGCGTGGCTCGTCCGGGCTCCTTTGCTGGACGTGTGGGTGGCTTCCTGCGTGGAGCACTTTACATGGGGAGGCCGTGACCGTTCCTGCCCAAGCCGCGGGTTTGTGCGTTCCTGTCTGTCTAGCGTCTGCAGGAGCGGAGCTGAGTCCCGTCTGCTGTAAGTTTAAGGATGTTTGTCACACATTGTCGGGCGGTTTTCCAAAGTAGTCGTTCCACTCGTTCACACTCTCGGGGACCGTCCCCGTTCTCGGGGAGTCTGGGCCGCTCTGCTGGTGAGTGACAGCCCTACTGGGCCCACGTGGATCCCGTTACTGTCCCTGTGAGCAGACGGGCACAGCGATCGGTGTCTGGTGTCCGGGGCAAACTGAGTGTTACGGGGTCGTCACACGGCCGTGAGCCCGGAGCGAGCACGCGCGGATCGGGTGAGCGAGGGGCGGTTGTGTCCCCCGAGCACAGTGTGCGCGAGGGGCGGGGTGCTGCAGCAGGCTTCGGGGCGCCCCCAGGTCTGAGCACGCAGGTCTGACAGAGGCGCGCAGCAACCCCGGGAGGCGGAGGGGCCGGGGAACCGGCGGCTGGCTGCCCTGCGAGCTCGCGGCCTTAGCCGCGCCATCATTTCTTCCGGGCAGCGGGGCCCGGGGCCCGCGGACGGAGTGCTTTGTCACAGCAGTGGAGGGCACAGGCCCCCGGTCTGGGCTCCAGCGTGGCCGTGTGGCCCCCTGGGCGCCGGCCGAGGTTCGCAGCCCGGGGTGGGGGCTCGGCGTCGTGAACGCTGGCGGGGCGCCAGGGCCCCCCCCACGCGTCCCCGCGTCTCCGGCGGCTCTGCGCTGTTTCCCTGGTGAAGCGCCCACCTCGCTCCCCACAGAGCCTGCTCGGTCTGTCCCCCCGACAGGGACGAGAAAAGCAAACAGCCGCGCACTGCACAGCTGACCGTTCTTCCTTTGCGTTTCCAGCCGGAAGAGTTGACTGCGAGTCTGCACGGTTTTAAGAGCAAGGTCTTCAAAAAAGCCAGCGTCTGCGGGGTGTGCAAGCAGATTCTCGACGGGCAGGGGCTCTCGGGCCGAGGTGAGTCCTCGTTCTCGTCCCGTCGGTCGAGTCTACCAAAGCAAAGCGAGCGACGAGCTGCACACAGAACGAAACCGTGTGGGGGTTTCCAGAGGCAAGTCTTGGAAGTCCCCTTCCGAGCCTGACCCGCTGGCAGGTGTGCGCTTCCACAGGTGTGTGCTCAGCAGGTGTGCGCTCACGCAGGTGTGCGCTCCCGCAGGTGTGTGCTTGCACAGGTGTGTGCTCGGAAGTTTTCCCAGAAGGGCGGAGCTGCCGCGTGGGGGAGGGGGGGAGGAGGGGGAGCAGTTTGTTCTCTGTCTGGTCCCTGTCAGTGACTCGGGTTATTCATTGTCACTTTCTGGTGTCTTGCCAGAGTGAACAAACAGAACGTCTGTGTTCAGAGTCCCGTTCGCCGTGGTGTGTCCCCTGCAGCTGGCCGGCTCGCGGCGGTCGCTGCGACTTGCTGTTTTTCTCTGCTCGCACATGAACCGTGCCTAGTGGACATGTGAGAGTGACATCTGTCGTGCCCCTTGAACCTTAGCGCTGGGTTTGGGGGCCGTGGGTCTGTGTCACAGCAGGGGAGGCCCAGGGCACAGGGCCCTGGAGGACGCCTGGGGCTGCTCGGTGGCGTCGTGTGGTCACTGGGGTTTGGGATTTGCCCCTAGAACATCCACAGGGCCTCGCCGGTAATTCCTGCCTGTTCGTACAGTTGACAGCTGCATTTATAAAAGTCTGGCATTTATAAAAGTGATAGGAAACCCTAAGGATTCCACCAGAAGCTGTTAGAGCTTGTAAGGGAATTCAGTAAAGTTGTAGGACACGGGATCAATGTGCCCAAGTTAGCCGTGTGTCTGTACACCAACATCACACTGTCTAGAAGAGAAGTTAAGAAAGCTCCCGACAGCATCAAAATTAAAAACAAATGCTTAGGAGTGAGCGACTCGAGGCGGTGGAAGATAGTTTCCAGTGCACTGAAAACTAAGACAGTAATGGAAGAGATTGGAGACACAAATAAATGGGAAGATCCTGTGTCCTTGGAGTAGAATAATTAATATTACGAAAATGCCCGTAGTATCCAAAGGTACCTACCGATTCAATACAACTCCTATCAAAATTTCAATGTCAGTTTTACAGAAAAAGGAAAACACAACCCTAAAATTTGTATGGAGCCACACATGACCCCAGATAACTGAAGCCATCTTTAGAAAGAGCAGAGCTGGAAGCGTTGTGATCCCTGCCTTCCAACTGTATTACAAAGCTGTAGTAATCAAAGCAGGATGGGCTGGCATAAAAATAGACAGACAGACCCACGGAATGAATCAAGAGCCTAGAAATAAACCCACATGGATATAGGACACTGATATTTGACAAGGGTAAGAATGAAACTGGGCTTCTATCTTGAAGCACTCGTAAAAATTTACTGGATCTGGGTTAAAGATTTGAACGTAAGATCAGAAGCCGTTAGAAGAAAATATGGGGGGGAAATCCTTCACATTGGTCTTGGCAGGGACCTTTTGGATGCGACACCAAAAACACAAGCAACAAAAGCAAAACTTAGTAAGTGTGACTTTATCGGCCTAACAACATCTGCAAAGCAAAGGAAACAATCACAAAACGAAAAGATAATCTAAGAAATGTGAGAAGTATTTGCAGATCACATCTCTGATAAAGAGTTATTATCCAAAATATGTAAAGAACTCATACAACTCAATAGCAAAAAAACCAATCTGATTATGGGCAGAGGATCTGAATAGATGTTTTTCCCAAGAAGACATCCATACAGATGGCCAACAGGTGCATAAAAAGATGCTCAGCATCACTAGTCATCAGGGAACACGTGGTCAAAACCACAGTGATCGCCTCATACCTGTCAGAAGGCTGTCATCAGGAAGACAGGAGGTGATGAGTGATGGGGAGGATGTGGAGAAAAGGGAATCCTCGTGCCCTGCTGGTGGGAAACAGTGTGGCGGGTCCCCAGACGATTGAAACGAGAGCTGCCTTGTGACCCAGCGGTCCCACCTCTGGATAGTCACCTGAAGGACGTGGGATCGGTGTCGTGAAGGGTGTGTCTGCAGCGCTATTCACAGACGCAAAGACGTGGAAACGGCCTAAGTGTTTGTGACCGGATGGACGGATAAAGTAAAGGCGACCACACACACACACACACACACACACATGTATGTATACGTGTACATATATTTTATATATACACACGTATACATACATATGTACACATGTATGTACGTATATATATTATTCAGTCATAAAAAAAGAAAGAAACCCTGCCATTCATGATGTGGATGAACCAAGAGGACACTCCGCTAAGTGAAATAAGCCAGACAGAAAGACGAATACTGCATAACCTCACTTATGCGTGGACTCTCAAAAAAAAGAAAGTTAAGTCCACAGAAACAGGGTACGATGGTGGTCGCTAGGGGCAGGGGGTGGGGGAAACGGGGCGGTGTGGGTCCAAGGGCCCAGACTTCCAGCTCTCAGGGTAGTCTGGGCTCCAGTGCACGGTAAGGTGACTCGCGCAGGGCGCTGTCGCCGAGAGCAGGTAGGAACGCCCCTCCCCCACGCACACAGCAATGGCAACCGTGAGGTGGCGGAGGCGGTAGTTAACTTGATTGCGGTAAATATCTCGCAGCTGCACATGTATCAGATCATCATGTTGTACAAGGTAAATAGATACAATTTTGCCTGTCAATTACATCTTGTAAGGCTCAGAGCAAAGGGGAAGATAAAGGAGGAAGTGCGAGCTGGTTCCGCCTGCGGGGTGGAGGGGAGAGGCTGATGCCGAGTCAGCGTTTTGTCCTTTGGGGCCTGCACAGTTGGAGGTGCAGTGCATTGGGGGTGCAGTGTGATGGGGCTGTAGTGCATTGGTACAGTGCATTGGGATATAGTGTGTTGGGAGTGCATTGTGTTGGGGTGCAGCATTTTGGAGCTGCAGCACATTGGGGGTGCAGCGTGGTGGGGATGTAGCACATTCGGGGTACAGCATGGTGGGGTGCAGTGTGGTGGGGGTACAGCATTGTAGGAGTGCAGTGCAGTGGGACTACCTACAGTGGGGTGCAGCACAGTGGGGGTGCATTGTGGTGGTATAGCATTTTGGGGTGCAGTGTGTTGGGGATGTGACGCGGTGGGGGTGCAGCGTGTTGGGGGTGGTCTGGGCTGTCTGTGGCCCCCTTCGCTGGGCACTGTGTCCCCGGGGTGGTGAGCAGTTCAGGAGGCCCCGGCCTCGGACGCAGTGCCAGGGTCTGGGACGGGGTGTCCGGCCTCGCCCGCAGCCCGCAGGGCCCCTCATTAGCAGGCCGGGGCTCTGTGGCACCTCAGAGCTGCAGTGACCGTTCGGCCACAGCCTGTGCACGGGGTGGGCGCTTCGTCCACGAGTCCTTTCTCCCTGATTGCGTCCCAGCTCCAAGGAGCTGGCACCACACAGCAGGTGACCCATCCCTGGATGTGCCCGATTTTGTCAGGAGAGATGGACACACACAGATGACTCTGAAGGGACGAGGTGGCCAAGGGGCCCTGGGAAACTCTAGAGCGGCAGGGTGGGTGGAGGGAGGGCTTCCTGGTGGAGGCGGCGGCTCCTGCCTTCCGTCTTGAAGAAGCAAGTCAGCCGGATGCAGAGGGCGTATGGGAAGTTCCAGGCAGAGACGGCAGAGCGGGGCGCGGAGGATGGGGGAGCGAGGCACAGTGGCGGGGAGCAGGGGGTCGCCGGCGCCGCCGCTGGTAGCCCCCCAGGGTGCGGGTCGGTGCCGAGGGGCTCGCATCTTCTGCTGTAGGTGACGGGCGGGATCGGCCTGGAGGCTGCTGCTGTGTGTGACGCGTCGGGCCGCGTGCGGCCGGGCGGGCGGCTGTGGCGGGGGTGACGGGCGGGAACTCCAGCCTGCACGGCCACCGCGGGCCCCGTCACCCTCACGCTCCCCCCGTGGGCGGCGGGATGTGGGCGCCGTGGGCGTCACTGCCGGCACGCCGTGAGCACCTGTCCCCCCCGGGGCCCTCCGCCGGAGCGCGTGGGGACTGTGACCCGTGAGCCCCGGGAATGGACGATTCCGCCCCGGAGTGTCCACGGTGCTCTGGGGCGGCCTCGGTCACTCTCCGTGGACGCTGCACCGCCGTCCCTGCGCCACCCGTGACACGGCCTGGGTCGAGGCGCCGTCACGGCAGGAGCTGCCCAGAGGGGCCCCCCGAACGTCAGAGCCTTCCCACGGCAGCCACGTCCGCTCCTTCTCGCCCTGTCTGCCGTCGGGAGTTTGGGGGACGCTGGCCGGGCAGTGCTGGCTCCAGTCTCTTCAGAGGCTGCGTCCCCCGAGTCCACGGTGGCTGCCATGCGCGGGCAAGGTGGCGCCCTCAGCCTGCGGCCCCCGGCCCAGGAGGCCAGGGCGGAAGGCATGGCCAGACCCTCACCACGCAGACGGCCCGTCCCCGTCCCCGTCCCCATGCCTGGGGAGGGCGCGCCGACAGCCCAGGCCGTCTCCGGCCACCTGCGGCGCCGTCCTGCCCCGGCCCGGGCTGTGGAGCCCACCGGCCGCCACTTCTGCTCGGGGACAGAGCACCCCGGGCCAGGGACTCCTCCCGCCGGCTCGCGGGCCTCCCCTCTCTCCTCCCCAGCCGCCCCCCCCCCAGCCGCTGGCCCCGCCGTCTTCCTGTCACCTTCCCATCCGGTGTGACGTCCCTGCTACTCCATCTGTCTCGGTCACAGAACCCCTCGTGGCGCACTGTGCCCACCGGGAGCCGCAGGACGGTGTCCGTCCTTGTGACACGCTCACAAACCTCGGGTGTCGCGGAGGGAACCGTGGCCGCTCCCGCCCCGAGCGCCGGTCCCGGCTGGCCCTGGCCGCCGGCCGCTCCGCTCTGCTGCGCCCTCGTTCAGCCCTGAGCTGGCCGGGTCAGCATTCCTGTCCCCAGCTCGCAGGAAGGAGGGTGGGTGGGGGAGGGGAGCCTGGGCCTCGAAGCGCTGAGCCAGGATTTGGGGCGTGAGTCCTGACCGGGGCCCTGTCCCCCTGGGACCCTGCGTGCTTTCGTGGCTGGCTCTTCGCATCACGGTAATCCAGGGAGAAGGAACAGGCCCGAGAGGTCGCTGGTCCTGTGCCGGGCGGCCCAGGTGGGGAAGCCAGCTCAGGCCCCTGCACGGCCTGGTCCCCGTCCCCCACGCCACAGCCGCCCTGTGGGCTCATCCAGGGAGGCGAGGGGCGCCTGCCCGGAGCCAGTGGGAGCCTGTGGCGGGCGTGCTTGGCGCAGTGCTTCACCCCTCGGCCTCTGCCCCTCCTGCCTGCTCCTGGCCCATGGGGGAGGGGCGGGCCTGCGCGCCAGGCCCATCGCGGGGGGTGGGGGCAGTGTAGGCACAGCGCAGCCTCTGGGGGTGGGGCGCGCCTGTGCAGTCTCGGGGTTCCTGCTCCAGATCTGCGTTGTCGGGGTCGGGTTCGCACAGTGGCCCCTGGAAGGACCCCCAGGGGCATTCGGGGGGGCCTTTGCCCGCAGTCAGCTCCCGGTCGTCTGGGGGGGGAGGAGGGCGCCACTCAAGGGTGCCACGCTGCCTGCTTCGGGGCGCCCGTCCCAGTTCTCGGCGTTGTCACGGCTCTCGCCCTCCTTTAGGGCGAGGCTGTCATTTCCAGGCAGGTTCGTGCCTTTGGCTGCGCAGAGTCACCCCTTGCTCTCCGGGGCTCTGACGTGGCCACCTGCCCGCTGGGGGCCACGACCGCCCCTCCTGAGAACCCGCGGCCCGTCTGGACCAGCTGATGGCGCGGCGGTGGCCGGTCCCAGCACGCACGCCCGCCCCGCGTGTCGTAAGCCCAGAGCCTCCGGCCTGGCCCTCCCCGGCGGGGGCCTCGGGAGGCAGCGGTGCTGGGCAGAGCCACGGGGCTCACAGCCTCTCTCCCCCTCTCTCTCTTGCAGCCGGCAAGTACTCCTGCCACAGGACATGTGAGGCCAAGGTAAGCGCCACGTCGTGTCCCCAGCCCACCCGGCCGCCTTGACGGTGCCGGGGGCGGGGGGGGGGGGGTGGGACCCCGGGCCTCGTCAGAACACGGAGCTGAGGCATCTGGTGTCGGAGGGGAGCTCGCTCGAGCGGCCTGGCCCGGTCGCAGCCCTTGGCCCCAATCGACAGCTTCTAGGCTCACGACAGGCTGCCCCTCGGGGCGGGCGCTCGGCGCACCCCGGCCATGAGGCTTCCCTGGCTGCTTTTTAGGGTGGCGGTTCGTGGATTCTGTCACAGGGGTCACGGGCCCGAGTCAGGTGCTGCTGTCCTGTTCTCGCCTGTCCCTGGGGGGTTCGGTGCCAGGGGCCCCCACGAAGCGCTGAGGCCCATTCTGCTTGGTTGGGTGTTGGGTTCCGATTAGTGGGGGAGCGAGGGGGCCTGGACACAGCGTGGGGCAGCCGCCGGCACCCCTGGGGCAGGGCCTCGGTTTCATGCCGAGTCAGGGAGCGGCACCGCCCACACTTGCCTCTGGGGGGGCCTGTCCTGCGCCCCACAGGCTGTGCCCCCGCGTCTAGAGGTCCCGGAGACGGCGTCTTAGAGGGTCTCGGGATCCCTTGCTGCTGGGGACCTCGTGGGCCGGCTGTCCCTGAGTTTCCAGCTGGTCCGGGGGCTGAGTGGAAGGGACCCATGCTGGAGGCAGCTCCACGGGGTCTGTTCTCCCCGTGAGGGTCGGGGTCCTGGTTCCTTCACCCTCCTGACCTCACACGCTCGCGCACATGTCACCGTGCACACCCCACACACGCGTGCATGCCGGCGCGCGTGCGCACGCGCACACACACACAGCACACCCACACCTGCACCCACGCACAGACATGCACACCCGTGCACACACACAACGTACACACACGAATGCACTGCGCGCGCGCACACATACACACAGCACACCCACACCTGCACCCACGCACAGACATGCACACCCGTGCACACACACAACGTACACACACAAATGCACTGTGCGCGCGCACACACACACACAGCACACCCACACCTGCACCCACGCACAGACATGCACACCCGTGCACACACACAATGTACACACACGAATGCACTATGCGCGCACACACACACACACACACACACAAAGCTGGAAGAGCTACAAGCACATACAGCCCCTTTTTTATTTTCAGGAAAGAGATTAAATGACTTATTTTAAGTCCTTTAAGTCGTGGAGCATTTGGGACACGTGCAAAGTAGGGAGGATAGTATAGGACAGACCTCGTGCTGTGCCGTCGCCCAGCCCCCAAGCCGCAGCCCCTCCTGCCCTGTCTGAGCGCCGGCCCCTGCTTCCGAGATGTCACGTGATCTCCGTTTCGGGCCAGTTCAAGCACAGGCGTCTGTGCTGGTGCTCGGGGCGCTGCCAGCCGCGCTTTGGCCTGGCTCGGGGGAGGCCGCCCCCGCCCCACCGGCTCAGGCTCACCCGCAGACAGAGCCCCACCCGGCGTGGCTCGGGTCTGCCGTGCCCCCCACCTGCTGCTGCCCCTCGCGTGCCCGCGCCCACAAGCCGAGGCCCCTGCCGGAGCGGAGGTCCCAGGTGACGGTGCGGGGTAAACGCCACCTCGGGAAACGCTTACAATTTCAGGGAGGGAGTGTCCCGCGCCCTGGCGAGGGTTTGGACGGGCCCCCAGCCCCTGGGGGGGGTCTCCTTCACGTGAGCCGGCGCTGCCCAGCTCAGCCTCGGCCCTGTGGGGCAGGGGAGCCACCCCAGAGCCACTGCCCCTGCTGTCACTCCTGTCCCGCGTGTGAGTGTGTGCGTGTATGTGCATGCGTGTGTGCACGTGTGCACCGCCTGTGGCGGCCTCGCTGCCCGGCCACCCCGACCTGGCCTGCAGCTCTTGGCTCCATCCCTTAAAGGGGCCCTGCCAGCCACTTGGGGGATTGAATTCTGTGGTTCAAAGAACCCTCCAGCCCGTCCTGACCGTCACCGACGGGCGTTTCTCGCGCAGCAGCTGGCAGCCTGCTGAGGGGGTGCGCGGTCGCCCTGTGTGGCTCGGGGCGCGGAACTGTATCCACATTCTTCTCTTTTTCCTTGAGCAGCAGGAGAGACTGCCACCAGCAATGACAAAGCCCCTTGGCAGTGCCTCGTGGGGGGACACAAGGGCTGTAAGTCCTCAGCTGGCCCAGCGGCAAGCCGGGGTACAAGCGAAGTGGGACGTGGCCAGCCCAGACGCTTGGTCACGCGTGTGCCGGCTCCCTTACCGGGCGTGCCTGGGTTTCTCGGGAGACGACGAGGCTTCGGTTAAGGACACAGGTTTTGGGCCTAACGTGCGACCCGTCCGGCCCTGTGCCGTGGGGCCGGCGTGCCCTGCGGCCCCGGACCCCCGTCTGCCCTGCTGCTGCCCTGTGCCGTCAGAGGCCTGGGCTGGCAGGAGGAGGCAGGCCACGCTCAGCGCTCAGGATGGGGCCCCTGTGCCCCGCAGGATGTCGGGGTGCCTTTATTCAGTGGGACCCGAATCTCTCCTGGGGACAGAAAACCTGGGTCTGTCGGGGAAAGGTAGGCCCGAGACGTTTCCTGCAGAAAACCGCGGGCGGGGGGACCGGTTCTCGCCCCCGGCCCCGCTCCCGCACCCCTGGCCTCGGGCGGGGGACACTCGTCTGGGACCAGGGGACCGGTTCTCGCCCCCGGCCCCGCTCCTGCACCCCTGGCCTCGGGCGGGGGACACTCGTCTGGGACCGGGGGACCGGTTCTCGCCCCCGGCCCCGCTCCCGTACCCCGTGGCCTCGGGTGGGAGACACTCGTCTGGGACGGGGCAGCCTATCGGACAGGGTGCTTCGGGGTGACGGGGGGCCGCACAGCTCCGCACCCAGCCCCTTGGCTGGCTCACACTGCCTGCTCGGGACGGCAGCTGCGGCCCCGCTCCCGGACTGACCGGTAGCCTGCTAGTCGGTCCTTTCGTCGTGGTGGCCCCCCTGGGAGTCCCCGCCACTGAGTGCTGACACTGGCTGCCTCCGTCCGCTCCCCACCCCCACCCCGCCTCACCCCGCGCCCCGGCCCTGGCCCTGGCCCTGGGCCCTGTGCCCGGGGAGCAGGCCGGTATATTTCAGACTGACGCACTCAGCAGGTTTCCCGATCTCGCCCCAGGCCGGGCGCGGAGCCCGCCGCCCACGGGGACGCGCTGCCTGCCGGCCGCTTCGGCCTTTTATCCGCGGGGGTGGGACACACGGGCCTGCGTTTTACCATTCGACGGGCGCTCTTTGAAAATGAACAAGTGTGGGTTTGCAGAGCGGTTTCAGGGTCAGAGGGAGACTAGGGGCGCACGCCGTGTCCACCCGCGCCGGCGTGGGCACTGGCACGCCGTCCTTCCCAGCAGGCAGCCGCGTGCGGGGTGCAGGAGGCGACACCCCGTAGCGTGTGTGTCCCGCTCCCCGGCCCGCGGACGCGTCAGGCCTGTGTCGTCTCTGGTCAGGGCGTGAGGGGACAAGGTGGCCCGCGCCGCTGGCGGGATGGGGACGGGAGGGGCGGGTCTTGGTTGCGCTGAGCGGCTCCCGTGAAGTCCGCTGTGTGAGAAGCGGCAGAAGGCCCACCGCACTGCACGCGCCGCGCAGCACGCGTCGGGCTCCAATCCTTCCGCTAACGCGAGTTCACCGCACGTCACATCTTGTACGCGAAGCGACGCCATGGCACTCGGCTGACAGCGCACGCACGGCGAGCCGCCCGCCTCCTGCCCCAGTTTGTGCTGGTTTTGTCGTCTGTGTGGGTGGGTGGGTTCTTGGACGTGTGTGCGGTCAGTTGTCCCAGCCCCTAGTTCCTGTCGGCGGGTGCCCTGGCGCCAGCCCACCCTCAGGACCCCATGCGGAGACCTGGGAGCTGCCTGGAGGCGGCGCCTGTGGGCGGGGCTGCTGGGGAGGCGGGGCCTGTGAGCGGAGCTGCCTGGAAACCAGTAGGAACCGGTGGGAGCGGAGTCCAAGCCCAGCTTGGGTCGTGGCGGCTGCGGGTGGACTCACAGGGGCGTGAGGGTCCAGCCCTGTTCCCACCGCACGCTCGGGGGGAGTCTGCGGTGCTGCTCCACGCGACCCCACACTGTCACGTGCAGGTCGGCACGCGCGCTTTTGGAGAAGCGGGTGCGGGAGTGTCCCTCTGCGCGGCAATGTCCAAGGTGAGATTTGGTGAGAAGCGACCGCCGTGGAGGAAGGCCACGGCGTTTGGTGGAACGGTGGGGTGGCTTTTTGCGGTCCGGTCGCCCGCGTCCGAAAGGTCAGGCGGAAAAGTCCAGAAGAAAACGCGTCGCGGTTTTGCGTGGGCGCCACTCGGAGCGTCTGACGTCTCGTGCCGTCCCGCTCGGTTTCCCGTGGGACGTGACTCTTCATCTGTCCAGCGTCTCAACCCTGAGCACGCTCCCGGCCCGGCGGTCCCCTGGTGATCAGGCCGCCTGTGGCGGTGTCACAGAGCTTGCGTTCAGTCCCCTCATTTTACTCCACGATGGCCGGAGCCCAGGAGCGGTGACGCGGGCGGTTCAGATGCGCCCCCGAGGGGCCGGGCACCGCGGCCGCGACTGAGGAGCCGCGTGTGGCAGGGACAGCGTGGCAGGGCTCCGTAGGTCCCGGGCCCGGGCAGTGCCCGGGGTCCCTGGGTGCGGCCTGCGGATGAGGGGTGGCTGCAGGCGTGGAAAGGAAGCTGCCCCTGACGCACGTGTAGGACGCAGCTGTGACGTCTCTCCAGACGGAGGAGGAGCCGGTGGCTGCGAGGGGGACCTCGCTCTGGGGGCGGAGCCTCAGAACCAGGCGTGGCCCTGGGGTGTCCCCTGGGAGTGAAGTGCAGGGCGCACGCCCTCGTCACAGAGACGCACGCACACCCCCACACGCGTCGCTCGCTCACACAGACTCACACGCAGTCTCATGGGCACGCACGCACGCGCACGACACTCCTCGCCCTGGGGCACAGTCGCGGTGCGTGCAGGCCCCCTCTCTGCTGCCCCTGCCCTGGTCACCTGTCCACCTGCCGCTGAGGACAGACTGTTGACGCCAGTGGCTGCAGGTGCCACGTCGGCCAGTGCGGCGGGGTGCGGCCTGTTTGTTTGCGGTCGCCCTGGTGACGGTGACAGCCCCACGTGGAGCCGCCAAGGGCCATAAAGCGGTTCGGGCCCAGCCACCCGGCCCTGGGCCCCGTTCTTGGTCAGTAGTGGGCGCTGCGTCCCGGCCGGTGCCATCGGGTCCTTGCCCTGCCCCATCTACCAGAGGGCGCTGCCCTGGGGCCTGCACGTGGAGTTCGGACCCGCGGCGTCTCCTCCCTGCACCTGCTGGGCGGACCTCTGTGGGCTCAGCGCCCGGCGCACGGTCGGCTCCCGGGGTCGCGGTCAGGGCCCGGGAGGAGGACTCGAAGGCTCAGCACCCGGATGTGACCTCCCGCGGGGGCGTGGCCTCCCGCGAGGGCGTGGCCTCCCGCCAGGGCGTGACCTCCCGCGGGGGCGTGGCCTCCCGCGAGGGCGTGGCCTCCCGCGAGGGTGCCCCCAGAGGCAGGGCCCGGTCCTGGGCTCTCTGAGGCGTGGGCAGCCGGCTCGCAGGGCCGGGAGGTGCTCGGCCGGCGCCCACCCCGCCCCTCAGGGCTGCGGCGTCCCGGTCCCCGGCAGCGAGGGCCCCACAGCAGCGCGGAGGACGGTGGCAAGGCGGTGGCAGCATCGGGACCCTCCGCCGTCCCCGGGCTCGTGGTGGCTGCCGGCCCGGTGGCTCCGGGTCCGTCGGGGGCTGGGGAGGCGGCCACAGAGCCCGAGTGCTGAGGCGTCGCTCCTCCCGGCCGCAGCAAGGCCGAGCGGGCCCAGACGTGACCCAGCCCAGCGTCAGCCCGCTCATGAAGGGAAGACAGCCGGGGCGGTGGACAGCGCCCCGAGCCTGTGGTCAGGGCCGGCCGGAGGCGTGACGGCAGGTGAGCGCACCCTGCTGCTGCCAGGGCCGCCCTCGGCCACGGCCTGGTGCCCCGTCCGGGGCAGGCGCCTGGGTGAGCGACGCCGCCCCCTGCCTCTGGCAGGCCAGAGGGACACTGAGCGTCCAGGACCCGCGGCCGGGGGCCTGGCGTGTGGCCCAGTGGGTGGCCTCTGAGAACACGCGTGTGTCTTGACTGTCCCCCCGTGCTCCTGGCCAGCCGCCTGCCCGCTTCTCGCTCAGATGCGGGAACGGACGTGGCGATCTGGTCCGTTTTCACGGGGCTGCTGTCCGGGGCCCTGGTCTGAGCCGCGTGGCAGGAACGCGCCCGGCGTGTTCTTGCTCCGGGAATCCGGTGTTTGCGGTTCCCGACGTGGGTGCGAGTTTGCTCCTGGCCAGCAGGTGGCCGGTCCCCGCCACCGTCCCCCGTCGCCTGAGTGGCTGGTCTCCTGTGGTCTCTGCAAATCCGCTCTGAGTCCAGGTCTCTCCTCGGGCGTCAGCGTCTGCGGCGTCTCTTGCTGCGGTGACGAGGGCTCTTGCTCTTAGCCGGCAGCCGTGCGGACGCCCTGGGGGTGCTGAGCTGGGGACCTCGAGCCCCCAGGCCCCGCTCGCTGTCTGACACACCGCACGGCCCCTGCGTTCGTGACAGCAAACGTCTCCTCCCTGAGGACCTGTCCACTTTGTTCTCTGTGTCACCATGAGGGACAGGGGCCTGGCCAGAGAGGGCTCGGGGACACGCGTGGCACTGCAGGTTTGGGCAGGTGGCCGGGCCGTCGGCGATGTCAGCTGTGGGCAGGGCTAGCATGGTGGCCGGGCCAGGCGGGCGCTGTCATTCCAGCCAGTCTGGTCGCAGTGGGACGTGGGGGTGGGGGACACGCGTGGCCTCTTCTGCAGACCTCACGGCTGTCCTCGCGAGCCCAGGCCCTGTTCCCGCGTCAGCTTTGCCGGCATTCCCTCAGCAGACGTGCGCTCCAGGCAGGGACTCAGCGATACTCGGTGGGCCTTGCTTTCAGGGTCCTTTTAGGTCTGCGTTTGTTACATTGTTACACTGCACGAGCCAAAGCGACACACTGTTGCTAACCAGTTCCCACGACTGCCACCCCGCGGCCCTGAGCAGAGAGGTGTCCCGACACGTGCCTGTCGTGGTGGCGTCACACAGAGCACGCCCACCGCCTGGAAGTCCCCATCCCCCAGCCGTCCCTCCCGCCCCCCAGTCCCGACGGCCACCGCCCTCTCACTGTCCACAGTTGTCCCTTCTCCAGAACGTCCCGTGGTCGGAAGCGCACCGTGTGCAGCCCCCTCGGATGGGCCCCCGCACTCAGCCGTGCGCACCTGAGGGCCCCCCGGGGCTGTTCGTGGCCGGACAGTCGTCTCTTTGTGGCTGAAAAGCATGGAACGCAGACGATTTCCCGGAGGCAGGAGCTCTGACTGTGCGCCTGTCGCCGCCATGCCGGCGTCTCGTGGGGCCCCAGGACGCTCGTGGGCCGAGCGGAGACGCCGCGCCGTCCGCCACGCTGCTCCATGTGTGGCCGCCGCCCCGAGCGTCTGTGGCTCCCTCCGTCCCTGAGACCGTCTGTTTTGTTTCTCTCTCACACTCATTCTTCCGAGAAGTCTGGGTGCGGGGGCGCCCGCCGTGGACGGGGAGGGGGGCGGCCGTGTGTGTGTGTGTGTATGTGTGTGTGTGTGTGTGTGTGGGCTGGGGGAGCGGACGGGGTGCCGGGAAGGCGGCCTTGTCCCCCGCAAGGCTGTGCGTCAGAGTGCGGCACAGTAATAACACGTCCCGGACGGGAGAATGACTGTGTGTCACCGTCCTTGAGGAACTGAGACAGACAGAGTTATAAATAGCCGCCGGCAGGAGTCAAGGCCGTGCCGCTGGCCACCCCGCCCGCAGGGCGCCCGTCCGTCCCGGGGTCTCCCGTCCCGTGCGCGCTGCACGGGGCTGATCCAGCGCGGCGGTCAGTCAGCTCGTGACCTCGGGCTGAGAGGTCGTTTTCGGATGTGTACAGGGACCGTAAAAGGACTTAAATAAAACAGCAAGCTCCCTTCCTCAGCTCCGGGAGAGTCCAGGGAACGGCTCATTCCGTAAACTGGTGAATGAGGAGAAACCGCCAAGCACTTAATCTTCTCGCACTGAATGGTGCCTCGGGGTTAAAACGGACGAGGGGCGTCTTGGGGCGTCTTGCCGTAAAGAGGAACTGCAGCTGCAGCTTGGGCCGTGACCCCCCGGTCACGTCCACGGTCCCAGGAGGAAGCTGGCGGGGTCGTGCGGGCCACCGCTCAGCCACGCCCGTGCCAGCCGTCGCCCAGAAGGACACCAAGCCCAGACCCGTGCTCAGCTTCCGGGAAGCGCAGGCCGGGAGACGCCGGAAATCATTCTGCGGTCGGCACAGAACGGAGCGTGGGAACGCTGCTGGGCAGAAGGACCCCCGTCGTCTTCACGTAAATCGCGGGGAAGGAGGAAGGCCCTGCGTGTTAGGAGCTGAAGAGGCCTTAAATAAACACTGTGCGACGTTATTTGGATCCTGATTCCAATAATCAGACTGTAAAAAAAGAAACAAGAACAAGACGGCCCCACGTCCTGTACAGTCGCCGTCCACAGCTCGCTGGCCCGAGGCTGGCCCACGGCGTGGCGTTCCAGACGTGGACATCTGGAGAGAGCTGTGTCTCGGGCGAGCAGCACGTGACCTGGGCTGATACCTTGTTTCCCAGAACAACATCTGCTCCCCGAAGCCTGTTTTGAAACAACGGTCGGTCCCGCTGTAAGGGCTGTTCCCAGCTGGCCCAGGGCATCCTGGGGAAACCACACACACGGTCCCCGGAGGGAGTCACTTTCTGCTCTGGGGGGGCGGTGGGGCCACGGCGCAGCCAGTGCCTGCAGATTCCGACACGTCGTGGCGAAGGCGTCAGTGGGGTGAGGAGCTGACCCCCGACGTGGACGCGTACGAGGCAGCGAGCTCCCTGTCCCTGGGGTGTTCCAAGCAGAGGCCGGCTGTCGCTTCTGTAAAGGTGACGGGGAGATGGGGGGCCGCGTGCGTGGCAGCGGGGGGTGCTTTCATGAGACCCTGCCACACGTGATGGTCTTCGGTGCGCAGCGGACGGTGAGCAGGTGGTCCGGGTCCAGCCGCGCCGATGTAACCCAGGGAACCGGCCACACCTGGGCCCGCTGAGTCAGGAAGCCCGGGGCCCGGGTCTCCCTTCCGCGAGCCTCCGGGAGCTCGTGACGCCGGCTGCAGTGCGGACACCAGTTCTGGGGGGTCCTCTTGGCCGTGGGGGTCCACCGTGGTGGCACACAGGCTCAGAGCCCCGGCCCCAAGCTGCCACTCACGGTCCCGGTTCTCGGCTCCCTTTTGGCAAAGGGGGTCCGGAAGGGGCCCCAGCTCCAGGGGCAGCCGTAAGGGTCTTGAGAGGCAGTGGGACGGCACGGGCCGTTGTCACCGTGGGTGAGTGTCACAGCAGCCGTCGCCGTTCTCCGTGTGACAGGGGTGGGGCCAGGGAGGCCTGCCGCGTGCCGTCTCTGCCCCCACGCCCTGTCGGGCCTGTCAGCTCGCGTGGCCCGAGCCCGGAGCCGGTTGTGGGTTGGGACGGGAGGAAGCGTGCAGCACCCTGAAACACGCTTCTGTGGTGTCGCGCTCGGCGTCTACCCGTGTCTGGACACACAGCAGCCGGCGGCCGCCGTGGTGCACTGCTCCGCCCGACCCCGAGTTCAAGTGGGGTCTGGGGCTCCCTGTCCGAGCCGCAGGGTGCACGCCCCGTGGGTCTTGCGAGACCCCCTGTGTGGGTCCCCGTCTGGGCTTCCTCAGACTGCCGGGGGCTTACGGAGGCTCACACAACAACCGGCCGCCGCGCTCCTCTGCGCTCGCACGTGTCACACAGCTGTCCCCAGACGCCGATCGGGCAGAGCTCCAGCCGCCATGCCCGCCCCGGGGCTCCCCAACGGTGCCTGTGCCCGCGGGTCCCCCGCCCCCCGCGTCCTGGGGGCCCAGACGGGACCCGGCATCAGTCTTTGCCTGCGATGGGTTAAGCATGACGACAGGCGGACAGAGAGACCCTGTCCTCGCCCAGGCCCCCTCGCAGCTCCTGGGTCTGGCGATGCCACCGTGCTGTCCTCTGAGCTTGACCTCTGAGCGTCAAGTAACCAGGTTACCTCAGTCCCCGACGGTCACAGCACCTGGGACACCACCCCTGTACCCCGACCCGCGTGTGCCCAGCCGCCGTCCCCTGCTTTTTCTGGTGTCCAGGGACTGGGGCGGGGGCTGTGGCTTTGGGAGCGAGCAGAGGGGTGACGTCCCCTCCCCCGAGCCCCCTCCGCCTCCCACCCCTGCCTTTTCCCGGCTGCAGCCCTGCATGGCCCCTCAGCCCAGGTGACCAGAGCCAGCAGTGACAGGGTGCGACTCTCCACCTGGGATTAAACCTCAGGACTGCCACACCCCTCCCTCTTGTTCATGACACGCGGACTCGGGGCAGGAGGCTTCACAGTGACTTGTGTCTTGTCCTTTGCAGGCTCCGGGGGGTGTCACACCGTCTGCTCCTCTCTGCTCTGACAGACCATCCAGGTGAGTGTCCATCCGCTCAGCTCGCCACGCGTCCCTGGCCACAGCTAGACCTGGGCGGGGTGGGGGGGGGGGCGTGGGCGCTGCTCGCTGACTCTGTAGCAGTCGTCACCAAGGCGATGCGTGGTTCTGTCCCCGTGTATGGGGGCTGCCGCCTGGCCCGGAAGCCAGCATGTGGCTGGCCCTCGGTTAGTAAGTACAGCTGGGGCATAACAGTGAGCGGGTCCCTTAGGAGAGCCCAGACCTGGTCCCAGCACAGACGGTGGGCGAGTCCGCCCGGAGGGCCAGCCCCTCCCGCACCCTACACGTGGACGGGCCCCCAAGGAGCGCGAGTGGCCGCACAAGGCACGTTGTTTACTTTTGTACCAGGATTCAAAAGAGTTTTCGACTTGATTTTTAAAAGTCATTGAAACTCTTTCGCATCCACATCTGGGGCATGAGGTGGAGGAGAAAATACTGCCATTCGTTTGGATGCTGATTCGAATGAGCAGGCTGCAGACTAGGTCTACGGTGCGTGCCGTCGGTGGCGTCCCTTCCTCCGCGTGGGGCGAGGGCGTGGTGGGTGTCTCTGGACGCTGCTCCGTCCTTTAGAAGTGAATGCCGAAGTGTTTGCAAACGAAACGGTATCTAACACTTGGGATTCTTCCAAGCCGCCCAGGAGAGGCGGCTGCGGGTGGGGGCGGGGGAGGCTGCCCCCCTGGGAACGCGAAGGCAGAGGACGGTGCCCCGAGGTTTGCTAAACCACCTTGTACGTTTCTGAATTTTTGCAAAACAAGGAGAGAGAGACACAGACAGCAGGTCTGCTGCAAACTGCCAAGGCCGTGGTGGCATTCTGGGGGGGCTGGAACCCCCGTCCGGATGTCCCGCACCCCCCATGTTAAACACGGGCTGTCAGGTCTGGGGGTGCCCGTCACCTCCCCCCCCACCCCCCGAGCGTTCTCCTTTCCTCCCGGATGCCACCCTAGCCCCAGGGGCTCCTGGCCAGAGCGGGCCTCCCCTGCACCTTCTCTCAGCCCCTCCCTCCTCCCGCCCCAGGCCCGCCTCTCACCTCTGCCTCCCTCCCGTGCCCTGGGGTGACCCGGGTGAGGTCTGGGCAGAGCCTGCACACAGCCCTTGTCCTGCCGCCCTCGCAGGGGTGGTGACCCCGCACATGGCTCCTGAGGTTTGTCCCCGGCTCGGCGACCCCCCTTCCCCACAGGGTCGGCAGCCACCCAGCTGCCCAGGACGCTCCCCTGGGCGCGAGGAGAACGTGCAGACGCCCCCACAGCTCGGCCTCTGCCCCCCTCACCTGAGGCGCTCCTCAGCTGCCCGGTGACCCCAACACCAGAGCAAGGATCTGCTCGCCCATGGGGGACCCAGGCTCCCGACCCACGCCGCCCTCGAGGCCCTGGGGGGGGCCTGGACCCTCCCATTCATCTGCTCCTGGGCGTGTAGTCCCCAGTTACCACCCCGAGCTGTCCCCCCGCCCCGAGGGCTCTGAACGCAGGCGTGGTGCACCCCCGGGGCCTGGCCTCAGTCCCCACGAGGGCCAGGCCGTGGCGTCCTTCAGCGCTTGGCCCCTCTCCCCCAGGCCGGCCGTGCCGGGCGCCACCATGGAGGACGGCCACGAGCTGGACCTGACCTACGTCACCGAGCGCATCATCGCGGTGTCCTTCCCCGCGGGCTGCTCCGAGGAGTCCTACCTGCACAGCCTGCAGGAGGTGACACACATGCTGAGGTCCAAGCATGGGGACAACTACCTGGTGAGCAGGCACCGAGCGCGGGGACAGAGGGGACACGGAGCGCAGGGACAGAGGGGACACCGAGCGCGGGGACAGAGGGGACATGGAGCGTGGGGACAGGGGACACGGAGCGTGAGGATAGGAGGGGACGCTGAGCATGGGGACAGAAGGGGACACTGAGTGTGGGGACAGGGGACACCGAGCATGGGGACACGGGACACGGAGCTTGGGGACATGAAGGGACACTGTGGGGACAGAGGGGACACTGAGTCTGAGGACAATAAAGATCTCTCCTGAGCATCTGCCGCTCTCAGAAGTGACGGGGACGAGCGCTGTGCCCCAGCCCAGCCCCCGCCTCGCCCTCGCAGGCCTGGCCCCACCCCCGGCAGGCACGCCCCCCTCCGGCTGTGTCCCCCTCTCCCCCGAGGACGCCTGTGCTTCCCTGGGACGAGGCCCGTCCCGGAGGACTCTGTGTGCTTTTTGTCCTGTGACGACGCATCTGCACGCCTCAGCCTTCCGGAGAGCGGGCCGCGTGTGGAGACGAAGCCGTCCGTGCTCTCTCTCTGGTCCTCCGGACAGTGGCCTAACGGCTTCTCGTCTCCCCGCTTGCAGGTGTTAAACCTCTCGGAGAAGAGATACGAGCTCGCGAAGCTGAACCCGAAGGTACGGCCCGCGCCGTCCGCGTGCGTGCGCTCGCCGCTGCCGACCGCGCCTCAGAGGCCGGGGGACGCGTCCGTGGGGCGCGCCTGACCAGGGGTGTGACGCCGGGGGCCGGTCGTGCCCACGGCCGCGTCCTCAGTTCTCTGTGTGGCACAAAGCAATCGCAGAGGCACAGGAAGTTGCAGGGACGACGCAGAGAGAGGCCGCGAGCCTCTGACCCCGTCCCCACCCGCGGTGACACCTTGCGTAGCTGGCGGTAGGGTGCTGACGCCGAGCCCGACGTCACTGCCGTCCCCTGGCTTCCGGGCGCGGTGCACGCGAGCACACGTGTGTGTCCGTGTGATCTGCCACCTCGTCTGTGCGGACCGTGTCACCAGCGCCACAGTCAGACACAGCATCTGCCCTTCCACCTGCCACCTCCGGGCAGCCCCCCGCCCGGCCCGCGCTCCAGCCACTGTCCCTTTTCATGCAACGACCTAGGGGACCATTCAAGCTTGGAAGTGTCAGCGGGGGAGGGGGGTGATGCGTACGCTTCACGGGCTGGAACATCCTGCAGCCCTTTGAGGAAAGGGACAGTAAGGGGGTGACGTGCCCGAGGGCAGGACGTGGGCTCCTGTGTGATGGCGTCTCAGCTCCGCCACGCGTGCCCGGGGGTCAGAGCCGTCCCCTGGTGCTGGGCGGGTCACGTGGCCTCCGGCGTCTCGGCTGTGCTCTGCGCTTTCCCATCGTTTTGCACGATTTCTGTTGCTTCGACAGGACGATAGGTCTGCCTTGCCCCGCCCCCCGTAGGAAGGAAGGGGGAAGGGCCCCCGTGGCCCCGTGAGTGTGCCTGTGTCCCAGGCAAGCGCCTTGGCCTGTCCCTCAAACGCCTCTCTCCCCCAAGCCGTGGGCGATGGCTCCTGCTGACCCCAGGCCCGGCCACAGTCAGACCGAGGACCAAGCCGGGCCGAGGACTCCCGTCTCGGCCCCGCCAGCCCCGCCCCTCCCCACGGCTGGCGCCGTCAGCGGCTCCTGAGTCCTGTGTAGAGTCGTCCGTCCAGCTCCGCAGAAGAGCTGCCACCTGGGACAGGCGGCCCACGGGCGACTCAGTCCTGCGTGTCCCCCCCGTTGCAGATCCTGGACGTGGGCTGGCCGGAGCTGCACGCGCCGCCGCTGGACAGGGTGTGCGCCATCTGCAAGGCCCAGGAGTCCTGGCTGGACAGTGACCCCCAGCACGTGGTCGTCATCCACTGCCGGGTGAGCTCGGGCCGGCGGCCGCCCCTTCCCCGACCTCCAGACGCCCAGGGGCTGCGGCTCGGTCCCCCCACGAGCCCCTGACGGGGCGGCTCGCCCCCGTCCAAGTCCCCGAGTGTGGAGCTGGACACCCCGGGCCTGGCGGGGGTACGGTGAGAGCGAGCCCTTCCATGCCCGTGCGTTCTGTTTTTCCGTGAAAGCCGCGTTTTGGGAGAGCGTGCTGTCCATTCTGGCCGGTGACGCCCGGACCTGCCCGCTGTCCGACTGTCCTACTTTCCCACTGTCCCTCTGTCCCCCTGTCCCCACTGCCCCCACTGCCCCTGTTGCCACTGTCCCCCTGTCCCCGCTGTCCTCATGTCCCGCTATCCCCGCTGTCCTGCTGTCCCCCTGTCCCGCTGTCCTGCTGTCCCCATTGTGCCCACTGTCCCTGCTGAGCAGCAGTGGACAGCTGGGCGTCCCTGTCTGGCCCCTGATCTCAGAGGAAGGCTTCAGCGTTTCACCCGTGAGTGTGGTACCAGCTGAGGGTTTGCCGAAGGTGCCTTTATCACGCTGAGAGATTTTCCCTCCGCAGCTACGTAGAGCTTCCGTCATAAGCGGGTGTCGGGTTTTGCCGAACGCCTTTTCTGCGTCTGTCTGTCTGTCTGTCCGTGTGCCCGCACGGGTCTCCTCCTTCGTTTGGTTCGTGTCGAGCACTGCGTCAGCAGAACGTGCCGGAGCGTCCCCGCTCTCCAGGAGTGAGTCCCACCGGGGCGTGGTGTACGGCCCACGTGAGGCGTCGGGGAGTTCGGCCGCGGTTTGCCGCGGATATTACGTGTATCGGGGATGTTGACCTGGAATCGCCTTCTTCTGGGGCGGCCTCGTCTGGTCCGGGCAGCAGGGGGAGGCTGGCCTCGTAAGATGCGTTTGGCTGGAGCGTCCCCTCCTCTTCTGAGTTCTGGAAGAGTTTGCGGAGTCCTCCTTGTGAAGCAGCCCCGGCCCGGGCTGTGCTCTGTCGGGCGGCTTCTCGTCACCGACTCGGTCTCCTCGCGGCCGGCGGGTGGGTGCGGCTTCGCTGCTTCACCCTGTCCCGGGATCGGGAGGTCGTCCGTTCCTTCCGGACTGTCCAGTTCGTTGGCGTGTGATTGTCGTCTCTCATCGTCCGCTGTGTTCCTACGACATCGTGTGTGACGTTTTTTTTTCTCTTTTATGGTTTTACTTGAGTCTTTTTGTCCTTGTCGAGTCTAGCGACGGGCTTGTCAGTTTGTTTATGTCTGTGTCTTTGACTTCGTTGTCGGCGTCTGCATTTCACTGATTTCTCCTCTAATCTTTGTTACTTCCTTCCTGGACTAATTTTGGATGTTTTCTTCTTTTCCTCGTTCCCTGAGGCATAGAGTTGGATGGTTTGTTTGGGAATTCTCGTGTGTGTGTTCCTGGGGGCAGGTGTTTATGGCTCCAAACATCGCTCTTAGCGCTGCTGCTGCCGCCTCCCACACACGTCAGTACGTTTGTTGCGTTTCCGTTTTTGTTGCAAGCGTCTTTGTCATTTCTCTTTTGATCTCTCCTCGGACTCACGGTTATTCGGCAGCTTGTTGTGTAAACTCCACGTACTTGAGAATTTTCGTTTCCTTCTTGTGATTCATTCCCGGGTTCACGTCCTCGTGGTCGGGGAAGATGGTCGACGCGAGCCTTTCGGCCGACGTGGCCTGAGCCCTGTCGCTTGCGGGCGGAGTGCTCCGTAAACGTCTTCGCAGTCCCTCTGACTGACGTGTCAAGGGCGTCTCTGATTTGCTGTAACCACGTACCTGCCGTCGCCGTGGGGAAGCAGCCACCGGCGTGGCTCAGCAGACGCACGTGGCCGTGTCCCGCTCACGCCGAAATGGGAAGCTCGTACCGTTTTCGTGTGCCGTGGGATGTCATGCTTTTGCTTTTCCTTCAACTGTTTGAAGCACAAGAGCAGCTCTCAGCTCCCGGGCTGTGGGGCCCTGGTGGGGGGCAGAAGTGGCTCGTGGGCTGCGTTTCGCCTGCCGCTGTCCTGGGTCATGGCGGCAAGTTCCAGGAGGTGGCAGCCCGTGGCTCTGGGTGACGGTGGCCTGTCACGTAGCTGAGGTGCCCCCAGACACCTCGTCCTGTGGGAGATGTTGGCCAGTGGTTCCAGCTGGGCCTCCGGGCTGCAGTGGGCAGGCGTGCGGGCACGGCTGGAGCAGCGCCATGCTGGCCAGGAGTCCCCGTGCGTGTGGCCGGGCAGGGCTGGGCGACGTGGTGCTGTGGCCGGCTCGCTGAGAGGGCCTACTGCTCCGGACCCATCCGAGCAGCGTGGGCAGGGCAGGGCGTCCGGGTCTCTGTCTCCTGGGACCCTGAGCCGGTGCCTTTGCCCCGGCCGGGCTGTTTCCGGTGTCAGTGGGAAACGGGGAGCCCCCCGGCCACCTCTGTGTGGCTCCAACCTCAGGGGTGTCCACGCACGCCCCAGCTAGCCCCCCCGCCCTGGGCACCTGCTGCCCTGGGTGCTGCTGTCCCCGTAATGGACCAGAGGATGGTGACGGCGGCTGCCCTCCAAGCAAGCTCTGTCACCCCACCGGCCACCGTGGGGTGCGAGCGAAACGTGTCCCTCTGTGTCCTGCAGGGCGGGAAGGGGCGCATCGGCGTGGTGCTGTCTTCCTACATGCACTTCACCAGCGTCTCGGCCAGGTAGGGGGGTGCCGGGCCGCGGGGGGCGGGGGGCAGGGGCTGACCCGTGTGGGGGCGTCCGTGGAGCCAGCGACGGGGAGTGCGTGCGCGGCCGCTCTGGTGAGCAGCTCCAGTGGGCGCCAGTCACCGCACCGAAGGCAGGAGGGTGCTGTCCCAGTGGGTGCCTCCAGCAGCACCTGCCGCGTTCACTGCGGCCCTCAGGCTCGCCCCTGGCCGGAGGCAGCTGCCGCGGCCCCCACGGTGCAGCCCGGGAAGCGCGTCCGGGGGCCGTGCCCGATGCGGCTCGGACCCGGGCCCGGCCTCCACGCCGGCCCAGGCGCAGAGCCGAGCGGGTCGGGGTCCGAGAAGCAGCGCTGCAGTGGGTGTGCGCGGGCACGTGCACGTGCACGGCGCTCCCCGCGGTGCCAGCGGCCTGGAGCCGCCACGGGCCGTGTCCCGTGTCACCCGCCACCCTCGGCGTCCACGGGGTTAACGCTCGCTCTCTTCTTCCCCAGTGCTGACCAGGCCCTCGACAGATTTGCAATGAAGAAGTATTATGACGACAAAGTGTCGGCTTTAATGCAGCCCTCCCAGAAACGGTGCGTGTGTCCCCGACACGGTGCGTGTCCCCCCGGGGCGCGTGTCCCCAGGCCACAGCGGAAAGGCGCCTGAGGCTTCACACGTAAAAACGGGTGGAGCAGAGAGCACCTGACCAGCCCAGTCTTGGGGGTGCGCTGACGAGCCCCCCGTGTGTGGGTGGCTGGGGAGTCCCTCGTGGCGGCTGCGGGCACAGGACAGCCAGGCTGTGCTGTGGTCACCAGGAGGCGATGAGCTGGGTGACCTCGGGGAGAGAGAGGCCACTTCACGGGGGTGGCCATGGTGCCTCCCAGGGCGGTGGCAGTAGTGATACGGGGGTGGGCTCTGGGCTTGGTGGACGCTGGCCTCGGGCTGCCCCTGGCCAGGAGCCATAGGGCCCTCCACACCCGCGTGACGGAGTGACACGGAAGCTGGTCCGTGTGCTCGCCGGGCTGCAGCCTCCAGGGCGTAAAGGGCCACGTTGCCCCATGTGGCCAGTGCTGACCGCCTGAGCACACGGCCAGGCGCCCACGGGGCACACACACTGGGCTGGGCCACCGACAGGCCAGCCGGGGGGACTGCTGCCCAGAGGTGGGGACAGCTCAGGGCCCCAGCATCCGTGGCTCAAAGCCTTGGAACCCAGGACCCAGACGCCTGCCGTGTGTCCTCCAGGTGACTGAGCCTGGGACGGGTCACCTGATGGCCACACACACTAAAGGGGAGGCACGGGGAGCCCTCTGGTGGCCAGGCCCAGGCCGAGGGTGGCCGCCTGGTGTCCGGCTTCCGCGAGGCCTGGGCGGCTGTGGGGAGGGTGGGGAAGCTGCCACCGGGCCGGCGGGGACGCTGTGAGAGGGGCCGGAGCCTGAGCGAGGGTCCCCGCTCACCCTTCCGGACACGGCGGACGGCACCGGGGCTGAACTTGCCCGTGCTTGTCAGTGGCTCGAAGTCGGGGCCCAGTGTGAGCTGCAGGCCGAGCTGCTGGGTCTGGTCCCACGGCCTGGCTGTCCCCACGCACCACGTGGCCACCTCGCACCACGGCGGCCCCCCTGGGCCACCGTGGCACAGGGGACGCCCGGGCATCGAGGCTGCACACGCGTGGTTCTGACGCGGTCGGGCCTTCCCCTCCCCGCACACAGCGGACGTGCGGTTGGCTCAGTGCTGCGTTGAGGTTCCCCGCGGGGAGCCCACGGGGCGGGGCGCGCAGGCGGGGACCCCAGGAGGAGCCGCGTGTCCCTGGCCTTCCTCCTGGCCCCAGCTGGGCGCAGGGAGCGGCGGGGACGTGGCGGGGGGCGCTGAGCCGGCCACGCTCCGCAGGTACGTCCAGTTCCTCCGCGGGCTGCTGTCGGGCACGGTGAAGATGAACGCCTCCCCCCTGTTCCTGCACCTCGTCGTCCTGCACGGCGCCCTCCGCTTCGACGCGGGCGGAGGTGAGCGTCCCACGGGGCGGGGGCTCGGGCGCCGGCCGGTCCTGCCCGCACCGCGCAGGCCAGCTGTGTGCGGTGGGCGGGGACAGGTGGGCAGGGCCTCGCCCCAGGGCCCCAGCTCCCGGTGCTGCCGCCCGACTCAGGGCTGTCCCCCGACCCTGCAGGCAGCACGTGGCTCCTTGCCGCATGGCGCCTTTGTCCCTGTTGGCCCCTCCGTCCCTCCCGCCACGCGGCCCCTGGCGCTCACGGCCCGCCCGCCTCTCTTTCAGCGTGCCGGCCCTTCCTGAAGCTCTACCAGGCCATGCGGCCCGTGTTCACGTCCGGCGTCTAGTAAGTGTGGGCGCCCGCTGGGGCCTCGGGCCAGCGTCCTGGACACGGCCAGGCCGGGCCGGGGCTCCTGCGGGCGGGGGAGAGGGCGCAGCCACAGGCCCCCCTCACATTTCAGGCTAAGGGCGGGGATGGTCCTCGGGCTCCGTATGCGTTTCGGGCTTTCCTGTTACGCGGGACGAGCGTTTTACGATTGTCAACAAAGCTTAAGAGGAGCCCTCGCTGCTGTGTCACCACTCAGACCGGCCGCTGTCACGTTTCTGGGCTCGCGGTGGCCCCGCACGCGGGTGACGGCTTGGCAGTCGCGCCCCGGCTCGTTACAGAAGCTGCAGCGTGCGCACCCATAGTCCGTGCCGTCGCCCGTGGGTGCACGCACCCCGGGGTGGGCCGTGGCCACCGCCCCGATGTCGCCATCAGCCCCCCACAGCCTGGCACCTCCTAGACTCACCTCGTGGGGCAGCTTCTCCGAACGGGGCCCCCGGGCCACGCGGGGCACGGCGCGTCTCTGCGTTTTCGGAGGCGGGGTCACTGCTTCCAGGGTGCGCCCCTCCCGCGGGGGTCACGGGGGGGGGGGGAATAACCATGCACCTTGTCCTTCACCCCGCAGCAACGTCGGCCCGGACGGCCCGAGCCGCCTGTACATGGCCGTGGAGCCGGCCCAGCTCCTGAAAGGGGACGTGATGGTGAGTGCCTGTCCTCGTCACCCCTGCTCAGTGAGTGTGGTCTGGGACAGTGGTCAGTGAGCATGGTCGGGGACAGTGGCATCGGGCCCCCCCGCCCCCCAGAGAGCCTGTGGGAAGGACGAGAAGTAGCCCTCATCTCTAGGCCACCAGCGACTTTTCTGAGCAAAGCTATTTTAATGAAAGGGACGGAACAAATCGTTGGAGCCGCTTGATACGCGAACCTCAGGACTCGGGTCCTGAGTCAGCCACCGTGTGCCCGGGAGGGGCCTGCTCCCCGCGGGGTGAGCGGCCTGCGGGGGGCGGAGGCTCCCCGGGGAGGCGCGCCCCGGTTTGCCTCGTTTCCCGAGCACGGAACGTTCCGTGCATTTAGTGGTCCCAGGGGACACGCGTGCGTCGATGGCTCTCGTGGAGCCTTCCCGGGGTACGCTGGGACAGGTGACACGGCTCAAGAGTTTTGTTTATTTTAAACGGTCCATTCAAGTTTTTGAGAGTTCTCGTTGCTTTCCCCTAAAAATTTTGGGTTTTAAACCCTCTTTTAGGGGTCGGTGAACAACTGCCTTGCCCTGCCTGGATCCTCACAACTTAAATGTGGGGTTCAGGAAGACTCAGACCCCGGGCACACACCCCCACACTCCCCCCCACACACCCTCACTCTCGCGGCCCCCTTAGCGGCCCCCTTTGCGAGCTCCGTGGGAGGTTGGCCCTCCTGTTGTTCCCCGGCCTCGGGGGTCAGTGTCCAGTGTCCCAGGCCCCCCCTTTTTCTCGCCCCCCCCAGACGGAATAAGGAGCAGCCAGACCAAGAGCGAAGTGGCTCTGGCGGCTTCCGAGGCGTCTCCCGCCCCCGGGACACCCTGAGGCGCAGGCGCTGCCGTCTGCCCGCGGGCGGGGTGCTAGCTCCCTCAGCAGCCCTCGTTCCCAGCCACCCGCTGTGCTGTCCCCAGGGAACGAGGACGCGTGTGCGCGTGGGGTCGGGGGTTCCCCGAGTCTGAGGCGCAGGGGCTCCCAGGCAGCGCCCGGGATGACGGGTCCCCGCGGGCTGTGGCTCCTCCGGAGAGTCTGCCGGGAGGAAGTGGGGGTCCGTGGAGGGCGGCGGGTGTCCCCACGACGGCACGGGGTGGCCTGTGCGTTTGCAGTCTGGAGCTGGCCCCGCCCCGTTCTCCCGCCCCGCCCCCCAGTCCCCGACGGCAGCACGCAGGCGCACCCCGAGTCGCCGGGCTACCGGCTCTGCACCTCCACCGCCGGGCGAGCGCTCCTCGCGGGGGGACGGGGACACGCAGCGCCCCGCTCCTCGCCGCAGCTTCGGCCGCCGCGCTGGGCACGGCGCTGACGGCAGGAAGCAGGGGGCACAGCTTGCCCCGACCGCTGCGCAGTCTGTCCGGCCTCCGCCCCGCCACCTGGTGGGAGCAGGGTTCACACTCGGGGCTGGCCGGTCCCTGGTCAGCACCTCGCGAGCCGAGTCTTGCCCCCCTTGTTTCGCCCCGTGATCGGGTGGCTGCCGGCCTTGCGAACGGGCGGACTTGCCCCGTCCCCCGCGAGGGCACCTGCGGGTCCGGCTGACGGGAAGTCAGGCCGTGTGCGCCGCCACCTGGTCGGGAAAGCTGCTGGGGAGGGTGGGGCCGCGTGTGTCACTGCTCTGGCTTGGGGGCCAGCGGTGGCACTGTCGCCGGTGAGGCCAAGGAGACATCCCGGACAGCCTTCTTGGCTGACCCTGCGCTGAGGCCCGGGACAGGGCGGGGCCTCGGCCCGGCGCGCCCGCGGGTGCCGGGCGGACCTTGCGTAACCGGGCTGCGGAATGCGCATGGGAGTCTGGCCGGCGTCCAGCGCCCGTGAGCACGTCCGGCCGGCGTGCCTCGGCTTGCTGCGTCTGCACTTTGTGCTCGTGGCTCCCGCCCGGGCCCCTCCTGAACAGGGGCGCCTCCCCGAGGAGCCGGGGCGCACGGCAGCACCCCGCCTGCGGATCCTCGCGCATGCGCCGGTGCAAGGTCAGGGCCAAGGCCGCGGCTCATCTCCTCCTCCATGCCCCGCTCTGCCGTGGGCCCTGCTGTTGCCCCCACGGCCACCGTGAATTCCGTGCCTCTCTGCGTGCGCGCCCCCTGGCTGCCCGCGCGTCGCGCCCGCCCGGCTGGGTCTCAGGCGCTCCGTGGGCCTAGCGCGGGGCAGTGGACGTGCTTCCCTGGACGGCCGCTGACTCTCGGGTGTAGAGTGACGAGGCCGAGATCCCCCGGGGTCGGGTCCTCCCGGGACAGCACGGGCGTCCTGCAGACGGGTGACGGTGCCGCCCTCCTGTGCACACCTGGCAGGCGTCGCCGCGAGGAGCCGGCTGTCCCTGCAGCTGTCGCGTTTCCCCTCACACCAGGTGAAGTGCTACCACAGGAAGCACCGCTCGGCCGCCCGCGACGTGGTCTTCCGGCTGCAGTTTCACACCGGGGCCGTCCAGGGCTACAGCCTGGTGTTCAGGAAGGAGGACCTGGACGGCGCCAGCCACGGTGCGGTGCCCGCCGCGGCGGGGTGGGGGTCCGGGGGGTCCCCGGGTGTCGTGGGGGGCCTGGCGGAGGGGATCTGGGGGGCTGATGGCGGCTGCAGACACCCTTATTGCGTTTCATTCTCTATTCTCCGGTCCCCGCCGCCCACGGCGTCTCTGCTGCTGGGCGGACCGTGGGGCTTGCGGTGCTGCCGTCCCGGTCAGCAGTGGCCGAAATGCCCGATGACGTGAGGTGGAGCTGAGCCGGCGATGCCGTGCGCCTCGGCTGCTCAGCGCCACGTTCGCCGACACACGGCTTCTCTTTCAGATGACCGGTTTCCGGCTAACGGGAGGATCGAGTTGGTGTTCTCCGCCACCCCGGAGAGGATGCAAGGTGGGCGGGGCCGGGCGCTGGCCTGGCTGGGTGTTGGTGCCATCTCCCCCGCCTTCGCCCCGTGAGCCCGCGCACGTGTAGAGGTGCTGCCTGGGCCCCCACCGCGTCCCCGTGAGCCCGCGCACGCGCACGAGTGCTGCCCCCGTCCCCATGGACCCGCGCACGCGCACGAGGTGCTGGCCCCGCCCCCACTGACCCGCGCACGCGCACGAGGTGCTGGCCGGCCCCCACCGCCGGCACGCGCACGCGCACCAGGTGCTGTTCGTCCCCCACTGCGTCCCTGCGGCCCCGCGCAGGCGGATGAGGTGCTGGCCGGCAGCACTGAGGCCCGCGTCCCCGCTCCCACGCAGGCTGTGAGCATCTCCGCAACGACCACAGCGTGAGCGTGGACTTCAGCGCCGCAGACCCGCTGATCCACTGGGACTCGTACGAGAACCTGGGTGCGGACGGAGAAGGTGCGTGTGGTCGTCTCGTGTCGCTACACGCTGAGATCAGGAGTGTCCCCGCTGGGTGCTGGGGGCTGGACATCCCCTGTCTCTTTGGAGGTGCCACATCCGCACCCTCGTGAGCGTGGGCGCTGGTGGGATCAGGCGTGGGGAGCTGGGGTCGGCTTCTGACCGCGGAAACGCGGGGGCCCGAGCGGCGGGTGATCCCGTGGGCGCTTCCCTGCCGGGTGTCGGACGTGTGCACGCTGCTGGCCCGGCCCCGGCCCTCAGCCCTCCCTGCCGACTGCGGGACGCGGGCGTGTGATCCGGGCCGAGCCCGTGGGCAGCGGGCGCTCGGTTTCATTGTGAGCGTGTCGCCGCCGTCCTGGTTTTAGTCTGCATCGTAACTGTGTGTGTGTGTGTGAGTTCCTGCCACCCAACTGTGTTCTCCGTCCTCACGGGAACACACGGCCGCTGCCTGTGGCGTCCTCAAGGGGGCAGGATGGCGGGGCAGTGTCCGCCAGGTTTCCTGGAAGAGGCCCCGGAGGCTGTGGGCGGAGGGGCCCGCAGGCGGCTGCGGGCCTGCGAGCAGGAGCGGGGGCCTGTGGCCCCCGGAGGCTGCGGGCAGAGGGGGTCGCAGGCGGCTGCGGGCTGGCGAGCAGGAGCGGGCGCCTGCTTCGTGTTTTCGACCCCCTCCCGCGGGAAGGCCGGCCTGACTTGGGAGAGACAGCAGAGCACTTTTTGTCAACCAAGTGTCCTCTGGGGGTAAAGCAGCTCGTGTCGCAGAATAGCGTGCCTATCTGTGGGCTGTGGAAGGGGACGTCTGTGGCCCGCAGCAGGGTCACACCGACTGTGCATTCCGGGGCCTTGCGTGGAGAGCTGCCCCTGTCCTGGGCGGGGACCCGATTGCTAAGCGCTGGGTTGCTAAGCGCCGGGGAGCATCGCATGGCGGGCTCAGCCCTGCACTGTCTCCCAGCCCCACCTGACCTTCCCCGTTAATGCCTAGTTCCGTGGCCACCCTCAGAGGGGCCCCAAAGGCACGCGATCCATTCGCAGAGCCCCTGTGGGGTCCTGCGTTCTCAGCCCCGCCCCAGCCCGCAGACCCTCAGCTTTGCGGGGCCCTGGACCACCAGACTCCGGAAAGCTCGCCAGTCTCCCTCCCTGGGCGGCTTCTCTCAGATCCCCTCCTCCCCACCCCCACTGCTCAGAGCCTCTCAGAGGGGGAGGCCGGTGGGCCTGGCAGACTGTCCCGAAGCCCTTATCCGGCACCTGGAGACAGCAGTCCCTGGCTCGTGGCCCTGGACGAGGGCGTCATGGGCCCCCCTCCCAAGAAGTCCACCTGGACTGGCAGTCCCAGCCACTCTGCCCTGGGCCGGAGGTCCTGCAGGCGCAGGACGGCGCGGCCGCCTTGTGCCGCGGCGGGAACACGGGGTGGCCTTGCAGGGGGCTCACCCCCAGCCCCTCAGTGCCAGCTGTGAATGCAGCTCCACCTCCTGCACCCAGGCCTGCCTGGCCAGACACCCCGCCTTCCTGGGACAGAGGGGGGGGCCCTGCAGCCGCGCTCGGCCAGGCCCCTCACAGTGGGGACCCCCGCCTTTGGCTGGAAGCCCCCTGGGCCCTGCAGGGTCCCTGAGGGCTGCGGGCCCCTCCCTGGGCCCTGTGGGGCCTGCCGGTGGCTCACCAAGTCCGCTTCAGACATCTTGGTGGCCTCGCCAGCAGGGGAAAGGGCTCCGACTAAGCGGAGCCAGGAGCCTGGGAGAGGGGATGGGGCACACGTGGGGGGCACCCTCGCCCCTCCCCCGCATCCTGCCCGCAGAGGGCCTGCAGCCCTCCGCCCCGCCTCTCCTGCGGTGGGACAAAGGTCCCAGCCTCCCAGATGACCGGGGCCGCCTTGAGCACACACTCCCTCCTCCAAGTGCCACAGAGTTGACAGACCCAGGGCTGCCTGTAGGGCAGGCGTCCGAAGGTAGGGACAGAAGTGGAAGGGGACACCGCAGGTGCCCTTGGCTCCGGGCAGCGTGGAGGCCTGGGAGATGGCGGGGGGCTGAGGTTCGGGGACCAGCCCAGGGCCCCGGGGAGCAGGGCTGGGTGCAGCAGGCCTGGTGCTCGCCTGGGCGTGGCTTCTGGCCGGCCCGCCCCCACAGCCTCCAGAGTTCAAATTTCACTGAACCTGACTGCAGGGCCCGCCCTGTGTTTACACTGCTCTGGTCGCTTTGGCACAAACGGTCCAGAGCACGGCCAGCTAGATCTCCACCCTCTGCAGCGGCCGGGGGGCCAGCCGGGGTGCTCCTCTGGGCCCAAGGCTGCCCCCCGACAGCACAGCGGGCCCCACAGGCCTGCCCCCGCCGGGCACAAGGGAGGTGAGCAGGGATCTGTGTGTGCGTGTGTGTGTGTGCGAGCGTGCATGTGTGTGTGTGCGTGCATGTGTGTGTGTGTGTGTGTGTGTGTGCGAGCGTGCATGTGTGTGCACGTGTGTGGCGTCCGCACAGCGGCAGAGCGGCGGGCCTGAGACCGGCACACCACACAGACGTGCTGGGGGCAGGACGCGGCTCTGGGGGCGTTGGGCGCTGTGTACCGCGCAGAGCGCCACGTGCACCGGGCCGGGGGGCCCCACACGGCCTCGGGGAGACTGTTCGCAGGTCAGGGAGAGGTCCCTGCCTCGTCCTGGGCTCAAGTGTTTCGCAGTCGGTGTGTGTGAAGGGACCGGGGCTGCAGTCGGCGGCTGCCGGCACGGGTGCCGGGCGTGACAGGCGACGGGCGTCGGGCAGGAGCGGCACTGGCTGCGGTCGCGTGCGCTGTCAGGGGCAGTTGCCACGTCACCGACACGCCGGCCACAGCCCCACTCACGGCCCTGTGGTCTTACCGCAGGTCCCGGGGCCAGGAGCACCTAGGACCTCCCTGAGCCTGCCCCACCCCCCACGGGGGGGGGGGGGGGCGGGGAGGGCGTGTTGGCCTCTGGCGGGTACCTCGCCCCTCCTCTCACTATCTTTTCCTAATCTGTTTCCCTGAGAACGGAGCCTGCCTCCTTTCCAGAGCACGTTCTCATGGAGGTCACCTTGGCAGGCGTGGTGTCCCGGTGCCACCGCCCCCCAGGGCTTCTCCCTGCTCTGGGGTCCTCCTGCCTCGTGGCAGGGGGCAGCCCTGGCTTTGGGGGCTCAGCAGCGCGTGCCCTCAGGGGAGGGGGCGTTGGAGAGAAGCTGAGGCCTTTCCGGGGTCCCCCGGGAGGCACCTTGTCCACAGGCACCAGCCACGCTTCACACCCTCCTGGGACTTAGTGGTTATCACCATCTTTTGCCTTTCCTAAAAAAAAAAAGAAAAGAAAGAAAAAAAGCAGAGAGGGCCTGCACCGTCACCGTCACCGTCACCCGGTCCCTGGTCTCGTAGATTAAAGGGAACGAGGGAGGCCCAGGTCCAGAGCTCCCCGCCCCCGAGCTCCCCGCAGCGGGAGGGAACGCGGAGGCCGCGGTCAGAGGCGGGGAGGTAGGACGGAGCCTCGTCTTGTGGCGGTGACGCTGCCACCCCAGGTGCCGGGGGGACGGCGACCTGGGCCCAGGCCCTGCTCCTCCGGCAGCTGTCCTGACGGCCCGTGGCCGAGGGAGTCGCGTGCGGTGGCAGTTGGTGCTGTCACACTACATGGTGTCTGCGTGGGCCTCGCGATTCCGAGCCTTGTCGCTGGGCGCCCTGGCGTCGGCTTGTGGAGCTCCGGGCCCTGGTCTTGCTGCCGGGCCGAGCGGTGCGGTGACCGGGCCACCTGCCTCGGGGCGAGTGGCCGCTGCTCCCTGGGCAGGTGGGTGGCAGGCGTGGTGGGGCTGTGGGCTCCCAGCGGCTCCTGGCCCCGGGCAAGTGTCCCACCGCCCAGGAACCACCTTCGCCCGTGAGAGGGGACAACCCCGCCTGCTGGGGGTCGTGCCCTGACTGCCAGAGGGGACGTGCCAGGAGCCTGACCTGCAGGGGCGTCCGGCGACGCCAGTTGTCACCGGCCCGCTGCCCCCGTCGCTCCCGGCTGGACCAGCGCCGGCCCCTACTTAGAAGCTGGAGGCAGCTGCCTGGCTCCGTGCTCTGTGTGCTTCGTCCCCAGCCCTCCCGCCGGGCTCGGCTGCAGGGCGAGGGCAGCTGGGGTTCCAGGCCGGCTATACCCCCTCGGCCACCCCATGTTCTCCCCCTGCTTCCTCGGGTGCGTGTGCAGTAAGACACGGGGGTCACGTGTGCTCGCGGCACAGCACCCTGGGTGCCCCCGGGCCTCTGTCCTGCCGTGTTGCAGGAGCCGCCGACCGCAGCCCGGCAGCCAGTGTGCCAGCGCTCCTGGGCAGCTCCAGGGCCAGCGCCAGGGCACGGTGGCCCTGAGCCCCCAGAGCGTGGGCCACGCCCTCCACAGGCCCCGTCCTGGTCACCGGGGAGGACGGAGGGGAGGGAGTCGCGGACGGCCAGCTCCCCGGCTGCTGGGCGCCTCCCCTGCGCCCCCGGGACCCAGGCCGCGGGCCCCTGCCCGTCTGCGTCCTGCCCCATCCGGGCCTCGTTTCCATGTGCGTGACTGCCCCAGGGTATGGGGATCGGAGCACGAATGTCCCCAAGTCCTGCACGGTCATCGGGATGCTGCGAGGCCCGAGGCCAGGGCCCGCCCTGCCTGTCCCGCGCGTGACGTACTCAGGGCTTAGGGGGTCTGGGTGTGGCCGGCACAGTGGGGATGGCAGGGACGGCGGGCTCGGGGAGCAGAGGTTCTGGCTGACGAGGACTCGGCACCTCGCCCGAGCCTGACAGGCGCGCGAGGCGCTGACAGGTGTGCGGGAGGCGCTGACAGGTGTGCGGGGAGGCCCTCAGCCGCCCGGTCTGTTCTCGACCCGTGGGGATTTTGGAGCTGAGCTGAGGTGAGCTCAGCGTGTGAGCTGAGGATGACGGTAACTGTGAGCCGTCAGGGCGCGGGGCTCCGCGGGGGGCCCCGGGGTTCCCCAGGTGACCGGCCCTGAGCCCCGGGCAGGACGTGCAGACGCCTCCTGTCGGCATCCGTGTGTGGAGCTGGGGGCCGGGGGCGCCTGGCCCCGGTTAAGGCTCCACAGGCCCTGCTCCGTGGGTCGGGGGTGCGCTGGTCAGAGCCCCCCCCGCCGACGGCCGTCGCTCTCCCCCGCAGTGCTGCACACGCAGGGCCCCGTCGACGGCAGCCTGTACGCCAAGGTGAGGAAGAAGAGCAGCCCGGACCCCGGCGTGCCCGGGGGGCCCCCGGCCGGCCCCGCCGCCAGCAGCCCGGACCCCGGCGACCACACCCTGTCGGTCAGCAGCGACTCGGGCCGCTCCACCGCCTCGGGGCGGACAGACAGGACCGAGGAGCCGCTGGCCCCAGCGCCCCGGAGGGGCCTGAGCCCCCAGGAGAAGGCCGAGCTGGACCAGCTGCTCAGCGGCTTCGGCCTGGAAGATTCCGGAAGCCCCCGCGAGGACATGAGCGACGGGCGCAAGTGCGGAGGGACGCGCCACGCGGTGCCAGCCCAGGTGCACGTGAACGGGGCCCCGAAGGACCGGGAGACGGACATCCTGGACGACGAGCTGCCCGGCCACGGCCTGCGCAGCGCCGACCGCCTCGGGGTGCTGCCCCCCGACGCGCACCCCGCGACCGGCCTGGGCGCCTTCGCCTGCCCCCAGGGCGGCCCCCACGCCCCCCTGCCCGGCGGCTTCAGTGGCGGTGCTGGCGAGGACCCGCACAGCCAGCTGGCCTTCAGTAGCTGCGGCCCCAAGCCACCGCCGCCCGCGCTGGGGGTGTCCTGCGTGCCCCCCGCGGCCCCAGACTTCGGGCCCGACAGCTACTCCACACACACCTGGGTGCGCCAGCAGCAGATGGTGGCCGCCCACCAGTACGGCTTCGGCCCCGACAGGGAGGCCGGGCTGGTCAGCCGCGGCCCCGTGGACAGCCCCCGACGGGCACAGGCTGCCCCGCCCAGGGTTCCGGTCAGCAGCTGGGGGGCCACCCAGAGGGGCGCGGGCCCAGGGCCGCAGTCCCCCGACCCGCCGCGGGCCCCTCCCAGCAAGGCATCCCGAGCCAGGTTCCCCGATGTGAGGCCCGCGAACGGGACGGGCCCCGTGCCCAGCCCCGACCCCTCCCCGGGCTCGCCCACCTCGGACATCGACCAGTCCATCGAGCAGCTCAACAGGCTGATCCTGGAGCTGGACCCCACCTTCCAGCCGGTCCCCACCCACGTGGACACGCCGGGCCCCCAGGCCAGCGGCCCTGCGCGGCAAGGTGAGCGGATGTGCGGGGTGCGTGCTCAGCGGGATCGGGGGAGGGGGAGGGGAGGGAAGAGGACCGCGGGCCCCGGCACAGCCTCGTGGGGAAGGGAGGTCACGGCACAGTCCTGCCGTGTAGACACCCGGGCTCCGTGCGGGAGGGGCCGAGGGCTGGGGTGGATCCCAGGCCGCAGGGCACAGCGGGGTGCAGGCTGGGGGGCCCGGGGTGCTCCCCTGCAGCAGGGGCTCGGCTGGCTCAAGCTGGCCGAGGCTGCCCGAGCCCTCGGCCGTGGGACATGGCAGCGTGGGGACCGCGCCTGCCCCTTCCTGCTCAGCCCCTGAAGGCCGGGCGGCTGTAGGGACAGGCAGAGAGAGGGCTGCGGGTGCAGGGTGCGAGACGGGCACTTGTGGGGTGGGTCTGACCTCCTGGGAGGCGTCGCTGTGGGGCCCGCAGAGCTGGCTGGGCTGGCCTGGGAAGGGGCCCAGGAGGCAGAGGACGCTCTGACAGAGCGGGAACCTTAGGCAGGGGTCGGAGGGCACTTGAGGGGGGACCTGAGGGGGAGCCGGCGGCCAGAGCCAAGCACAGAGCGGGTTTCCTCAGTGAAGCTGCCAGGGGGGGCAGCACACTCGCGGGAAGCCCCGGCCAGCACCAGGTTGAGGGCGGGGTTCGAGTGGCCATGGGTCCCTTGGGTCCCCTGTTCCCCGTCCATCTGTCCCTCTCTCGAGCCGTCCTGCCCAGCGTCTGCCCGCTGACAGGAGCCACACCCGGCCTGGGGATGTTGAGGGGGGCGCGCGCCCGGCCAGGGACTTCTGCCCTGCCGCGGGCGAGCGGGCCATGAGCCCCCCCCATCACCGGCCCGTGTCCTGACACCGGGTCTGGGGTGCAGCTGTCAGGATCGGGGGAGGGGGTTCAGGAGGGACAGAACCGTCCTGGAGGGTCCCTGCCTCTCCTGCCACTTGGACCAGGCCTGGGTCTTGCCAGGTCATCGCTGTGTGACACAGAGGGCCATGCCCAGCCTGGCCTCTGGCCCGAGGGTGACCGCTGGCGCCCTGAGGGGGCGCAGGAGGGACGGGTCTCAGACCGCGGCGTCCCAGGCACCATCGGGGGACGAGCTGGGCCCTTCCTCTTTCTCGTGGAACCGCCGAGAGCCTTCCCCGGGCGGCGGCGGGTGCAGGGCCGGTCCCCCCCGGGCAGCGCCCTCCGTCCTGGTGTCCCCAAGCCCCTGCCTGTGAGGGTGGCGTCCCCCGCCCTGGGGCCCAGCTGGGCAGAGCCCCCCGCCAGCCGGCACTGGGGGAGGGGCGGGGACCGGACAGAGATCAGCTCGGAGGGTAACGGGACGAGCCCGCAAGCCTGGTGCCCGGCGGTGGCAGACCCCGAGGGCACGCGCCCCACGAGCCCACGCAGGAAGCGTCCGGATAGAGCTTCCTGCTGCGGGGCTCGGCGGGGTTGGGGCTCCCTCGTGGGGTGAGGACGACGTCCTGGGAGAGCAGACGACAGCGACCGGTAAGTCCCAGTCGGGGCACGAAGACCTGCAGCCCTCGTGTCTCCACAGTGTCCTCGGGCGACGAGCCACTGGTCAGAAGTTTCCGGAAGCTGAGCCTCGGGCAGTACGACAACGATGCGGGTGGCCCACCTGCCTTCCCCAGGTGCGGGTGGGGGCAGCCCAGCGGCGCGGAGCAGGCCCCGGGCCTGGCGGCCTTCCTCTCTGCCGCGGACGCCACAGAGGTACGGCCACCGCCCTGCGGCCTGACCCCAGCCCCGCCCCCCGCCCTGCCCCCAGCCCCGGCCCCCGCCGCAGCCCCCTCAGCTGCCCTCCCCTCCCCCGGCCACTTGGCCGCCTGAGCCTCTGCTGTGACCCGCCGCGTGGGGCTGCGGTCGCTGGGGCTCAGGTGCTGGACAGCGGCAGCAGAGGGCAGCAGAGGGCAGGCAGACGTCCTGTCCCGTCCCCTGGGGTCCCCGCGGGAGGCGGGATGTGCCGCATGGGCCAGGAGGCACGGTGACGGCTGGAGTGAGGGGTCTGGGGGTCCCCAGACGAGGACGTTCTCGAGTCAGGGTTCCGTGTGTCCCCAAGGCGGCAAAGCGGGAGGGCGCGGGCCAGAGGGGTCGCTCACACACCTGACGCGGTGTGGGGGTCTGTGATCCGGCTGGCCCGCCCGCTGTGCCCGCGCGCCCGGTCACGGCGTGTGCGTGAGCGCCCATGACGGTGGCCGTCATCACTGAGGCCGCTGCGTCCTCCCCGTGCCGTGACTGCCAGGCCACCCGTCACCGGGCATGCGGCTTTGTCCATGTCACCGGCCCGGGAGCTGGGCCGGTGGCTGTGCTGTGGGCGGGCCCCTGGCCTCCGGTCCCCACGCCCGGGCGTGAGCTGACTGGGCGGCGGAGGCCCCCACAGTCAGGAGTGGCCTTGCCCTGACCCCCTCCCCGCCCCCGCGTGTCGCTCCCAGGTGCTGCTCGCCCCGCATCCCACAGACCTGGACGGGGCCGACGGTGGGGTCTTTGCCCCACACAGGAGTGGCCGCGAGCCACTGTCCCCTGCCCCGGCGTTCCCCGTGTCGCCACCAACTCCGTACGGTAAGGAGGACGCAGAGCTCGCCGCGCATGTCCCCACGTCCCCGCAGCGAGGGCCCGGAGCAGCTCCTCGCTCCCCTCTCTCTTGCAGTGACAACACCGCCTCGTCACCTCCTGTTCAGCCCGCCGGGGCCGCAGGCGGCCAGCGCCAGCCGTCTGTGTAGCGCAGCTCGCGGTAAGAACCCGGCCCCTGCGCCCACGCGGGGCATCGGCCTGCGTGGAAACACGTCCTCGTCCGCGAGGGCGGCCGTCACCGGGGAGGGTGCGGGAACTGTCATCAGGGAGCGTGCGGGGACAAAGCCGCTGGGTGGGCACTGGCCTTGGACCTCCGCCTGGCACCCAGCGGCGCCCTGTGCCTTCCAAGCGGGCACTCGTGGGAGGGGCCGCAGTGGTCTCGGCAGCCGAGCCACAGGGGAGGGGCGAGGCAGACGGACCTGCGGCAGGGCCGTATGTCCGGAGCGCCCGCCGGGCCTGGCCCGCGCGTGGACGTTGGACCCGCAGCGCTGGGCTGCCTCTCAGGAAGCGGCCCCGCCCGCCCGGGCTGCCCGACGCCAGGCCACCCACCAGGGAAGGACGGGCCCTGGGCAGTGCCGTCCCTCCGTCCGTCCGTCCGTCACAGCCCTTCCTGGGCCTGGACGGTGCCTTCCTCTCTGTCCAGGATGAGGGTGTCTCCCCCTCCGCGCCCCCCCCTCCCGTGCTGAGCCTGCAGGGTGGGGCGGGGCGGGCATTTCCTGCTGACACCAGTGCCCTGTGGACACACACACCGCTCCGCTTCCCGTGTGCTTCCCGTGTGCTTCCCGTGTGCGGGACCTGGCGTGGGCCTGCGGGCGAGGGGGCGGCCTCAGAGGGGTGGGCGTGCGCCCCGTCTGGCAGGACTAAAGGGGAAGTGGCATCGGCTGGGACTGGGCGGCGAGGGGGGCAGTGTCTGACCCACGAGGCGGGAGAGGTCGACCCAACCCGCAGGGCGCACGGCAGGCACAGACCAGGGAACACGCGTGTCTGCCCGGGACGAGGGTCGTGAGGGCCCGTGCGCGGGAAGCCCTCTCTGCCGCGTGGCCGCCGTCCTGCTGGGTCTCGGGCCCTGCGGAGTGAGGCGCATCTCGCCCGTCCACTGAGGGGGTCGTGTCCCGACCTGTGGGAACGGGGGTGCTGCCGTGCGAGGCCCTCCCCGCCGTGGGGGGGGGGCAGCAGAGGAGCAGGAGGGAAGCGGGGTGGGGGAAGGGCGCTCACACCCGCCGGAGCCAGGTGCAGGGCTCAGGGGTTGCAGGTGAGTCTCCGCACACGGGGTCTGGGCTGGGCGATGGCGCGAGGGTGGTCCAGGGGGAGGGACGGGGTCGGACCCTGGCCTGCGGGGTGGGGCAGGGCTGCCCCGGGGCAGTGGTGGTGGCTGGAGGCTTCTCTGAGAGCTGGATCCCGGGAGGTGGCACTCGGGCGGGTCCTGGGCTGCGTGGCCCCCCGAGGCTGCTGTGGGAGCCCCCCCAGGGGTGGCCGCCTCTGCTGCGCCAGCTGCTCGTCCCTCTGGCGACAGCGGGGCGTCCGCGGGGCGTTTGCGGGAGACTAGAGAGGGTGGGGAGGGAAGAGGAAAGAGGAAAGAAGGAAGCAGGGAGGCAGCTCCCGGCTGAGTGAGGCGGGGCCGCCGCCCGGAGGCTGGGACTGGCGGGCGGGACAGGGACAGCCCGGCCCGCGGCCCCGCCTCCCCTCCGGCCGCTCTGAATGGGCCTCCCGGGAGGCGGCCGCCGGCTTCCTGCCCCAGCCCCCCCAGGACATCGGAACCCAGAGTCGCCCTGCCTGGGTGGCAGGGGGACGCCACTCAGCGCTCAGGGCCCCGGGGGACGGCCCGCAGAGCGCCCTTGCCCTGCCCATGACTTTCCGGGGCCCTTCCATGGCCTGACGAGCGCCCCAGGGTGCCCAGGTGAGCGTCCCAGCCCCGCCGCCTCTGGCCCCGTCCCAGCTGATGCCGAAACCTGATCCCGGGTGGGGGGCGGGGCTGGAGGTGCCTCGGAACCCAGCGGAACCCAGCCCGGGGGAAGCTGGCCCCATCGGACAGGGAGGGGGCGGGGGAGGGCTGACTCCCCAGCGTCCCTGTCACTTGACGACAGCCCTCGGGTCCTTGAGACTGGGGGGCCAGGCACCCCTTCCCGGGGCCTGGGGGCCCTCGCAGAAGAGAGGAGCTTTGTCTGCCGGCCTTGCGGGGGAGGGGGGCGGGGAGGGGAAGCGGGGGAGGGGCAGCCTGGCCGGCAGATGTGTGGCTCCCTCCGCCCCGCCCCTGCTCCCAGAGCATGTTCTTCTGCGGGAACCAGGAAAGGGGCCTGCCCCGTCCAGGGGCGAGCGGTCTCCTCCACGCCTGCCCCCTCCTGGGGCCAGCGGTCCCCTCCACGCCTGCCCCGTCCTGGGGCCAGCGTCCCCTCCACGCCTGCCCCGTCCTGGGGCGAGCGGTCCCCTCCACGCCTGCCCCGTCCAGGGGCCAGCGGTCCCCTCCACGCCTGCCCCGTCCAGGGGCCAGCGGTCCCCTCCACGCCTGGGCTGCGCCGGCGACCACCCCCCACACCCCGCACCCCACACACAGGGCCCCCGGGAAGGCTTTCTCTGAACTCCCGGGGGCCGAGGGGCCGGGCTGGGCTCCCAGTGCGCCGTGTCCACCCCGTGTCCACCGCCAGGGCGGGAGGGCCCCACGCCAGCCCATGCGCATCACACGAGCATGTCACCGAGCATCCCTGGAGGGGAGCGCCTGGGTGCTCGCCGTCAGCCCTGCCTGCTCGGGGGTGCTTCGTTCTCCCTCCAGCCTGAGACTGGGCCTCGGGGCCCTGGGCCCCCTGTGGAACGGGGGGCAGGTGTGTGCACAGGTGTCCTGGTCTTCGCGCACGGCGGGGGTTCCCCGCGTGTCAGGTGTGGTCAGGATGGAGGTGCTTTTCCAGCTGCGGCGCTGAGGTGCGGTCTCGTTGGTTTATCCTGGGGAGGGGGCGCGTCTGTCCCTCTGGGGCCCCGGCAGGCCACGGGACTGACCGGGCCTCGGGCTTTCGCGTGTCCCTGCGGGCGCGGGCAGGGGCACCCCGTGCGGGGGGTACAGCGTCCAAGCGGAGACCAGTCGGCCGTCTCTGAAGCAGCTCCTCGACCTTGCCCCCACCCCGGTCCACAGGGAGGGGACCCCCGGAGGGTGCAGCCTGGTGACATGGCCGTGCGCTCACATGGTGCCCAGCGGCCACCAGCAACGGGCCACTGTTCCCATCCGATCCCGCTGTCAGCCCCCACGAAGCCAGCGCACTCCACGCGCCTGGCGGAGCAGGGCGTAGAAGGTTTTAGAAACGTCTGTGACTTAAAAGCCGTAGATGTGGAGATCGGCTCTGTGGCGGCTGGCGCAGGGCCCCGTGTCCCCCCGTGTCCCCGGGCGAACGCCCCACGGCCATCGAGGACACGGCCCGGCCGCCCCTGCAGCCCACATGGTCCTCTCCCCGCCCTTCCCTTCCTCGCTCACTCGGTCCCGGCAACCTTGCGTGCGTGGCCGCCGACCGGCGCTGCCCCGGGGGGAAGCGAGCGACGGAGGCTGGCGAACCGCTCTGCGTCGCTGGTGGACTAGCGGGAGCACGGGGCTCAGCGGGGTGCCCGGGAGCCCCTGAGCAGGCCCGCAGCGACAAGACCGGCCGTGCTGGCAGGCATGGTCACTGGGGACCCTTGGGGCTCCGCCCCAGCCACGTTGGTGGCCGTCCTCCCAGGCCCAGCACGACCGGGGAGTCCACAGGTGTCCCCTCAGCTCGTGGCGGCCACGAGTACGGCCACGTCCTGTGCGGCAGGACCCGCCGACGCCCCCAAGGGCCGCCCTGCCATGCACAGGGTCACGGGTCCCCGCGCGGTCCCTCAGCAGTCACCGTGCGGCCGCGCTGGGGGGGCCGTGGAGGACGGGTTCAAAGCGGAGCGTGGGCCCCTGCTGCGCCCCGCGCTGACGCGACTGGCGTCCTCGTGAGCGGAGGCCGGGGCCAGACACAGAGAGCGCCACGCGCAGTCCCGGGAACAGGCAACGCCAGCGCCCAGCAGGCACCGGCCCTGCGACGCCTCGGCCCTGGCGTCCGGCCTCGCGGCCGTCTACGGCCAGGCCCGCCTGTCTTGCAAGGTGACAGGAGTCCTGGAGAGGGACGCTGGGGACACAGCCCGGCAGTGACCGTGGATGTGACGCCGCTGACCTGTGCCCTCAGGGAAGACGGTGACGCTTGCCCCGCGCGTGTCACCAGTCAGAACAGAGGACGCTTAAGTGAGTGCAGGGGGTGGCTCTGGCCTCGGGTTCGGTGTCGTGAGCACCCCCAGACTCAGGGCGCCCCTAGGCACAGCACCCTCAGGACCCTCAGCCCTGACGCCCGCCCCCCCCCCCCAGGCTGCAGGGAGAGGCGTGTTTCCCAGGGGCTCACGCCAGACGCCCCCCCCGACAGGCAAAGGGCGCGTTAGTCACTCGGTGACACTAGCCGGGCTCAGCCTGCGGGGTAGGGACGGCTGCCTCTTTGTCCTCCCCCCACCCCCTCTGCGGGCAGTGGGCCCTCCCCCCACGCCGCGTGTGGGAGTCGGTGACTCGGCACAGAAGGGAACAGGGCCCTGGTGTCAGGAGTGGCTTCGTCTGTGTTTTCTGGTCTCGTGTGGCTGGATAGGAGGGGCAGGGGGTCGGCCCAGCTCGGGTGCGAGCCCCACAGCGGGGTTGCCAGCGGCTGGGTACTGGGCACACCCAGCCCTGCAGGGGAGCAGGGCATCTGTGCTCCCAGGACAGCAGCCCGTGGCACCCGTGCGAGCTTCCCTGCCACTTCCGGAAAACCACGGCCCGTGAGCCAGTGAGCGCTCCGGGTCCATGGAGCATGTCGCGTGGAGTGTGCCCATGTCGCATGCCCATGTCGCGTGGAGCGTGTCGTGTGTCGTGTGTCACGTGGAGCGTGTCCATGTCGCGTGCCCGTCACGTGCTCCCCACGGCCAGATCTGCAGAGCCGAGCAGAGCAGGGCTCGGCCGGGGCCCCGCGTGGCCACGCGCCAGCCCCCCGTCCTGCCCTCTGCGTCCGGGGAGCGGCCGTGCGGCCGGAGACGCAGGGTTTTGCCTTCGGCGCCGGGCGCAGGCGGGCATGTGCCGCCCGGGCTCCGAGGGGCCCTCGCTCGTTACTTCTCGCCCTGCCTGGCGGCCGGCCACCTCTCCTCCGCGTTCCAGCGGCCGCTTGAAAGGCCCGTTGTTCGCAGACAAGTAACAGAGGGATTACGAGGGCTCCCTTCCAGGAAAGAGAAAAAGAAGGCTGCTAGCAAGCCTCCCACACCACGTCTTGCTGTTTTAAAATAATTCTCTTGATTTAGAGCTCATCTAGCAGGGAAAAGACTGTTTCATCTGTGGAATGTTTTCTGCAAACCCCGGGGTAACTGTAAAGCAAAAACCTAAAGCAGAGATGGAAACGTAAAAAAAAAAAAAAAAAAAAAAAAAAAAAACGGAGACAGAGCAGATTGCCGCGGGAAACCCCGCTCAGCGCGGGGGGCGGGTTCCCCCCGGGACCCTGGAGTGTCTCCCCGGAGCCCCCCGACGGGCGTCTGCGCAGGGGACCCGAGGTGGCCCCCGTGGAGGGATAACTAGATGCAGTCAGATAACAGACATAAGCATAGAGATGATTAGGTAGGTGGATGGACAGACAGACAGACAGACGTGGAAAGGAAAGTGGTAGGTGAAAGGCAAAGTTAGATGACAGACGAATCGGTAGAGACCCCTCCTTGAAGTTTTGTGAATGCGCCTGTTACTATGGGTCAAAGGTCGAGGCTGACTTTTTTACGTAAACGGCAAAACTGGCACTTCTTCACTTGTACAGGCAAATACGACCTTGACCTCAGTCAAGTTTATTTTCCCCTTAATCAAAGGTCACGTGACAAGCTCAGTGGCGACGTACAGTCAGTCACTGTGATTGGGCTACGAGGGACTGAATTTCATTCCTTGGAAGACTTTGTTTTGTCGCTAGGAAGACGGGGCGGGGGGTTTGTCCTGTCACGCGCCCCGACTTGTCCGTGGGTCCCGGGTAGCCAGACGTCCCCCTGTTGGCCGCGTCCAGGGCCCGGCCGTACCGGGCTGCGCCGCCGTCCGGGGTCCTCCGCAGCCCTCGTGGCCCGTTGGGGCCCCCCCACGCACGGACCGCAGGCCCCCGGCCGGCAGCAGGCCCTGCCGCCAGGGATCGGGGCGCCCGCTCCTTCCTGTTCGCTTACGTGCCGGGTAAACAGACAGTGGACGGCGGGGCCGATGTCATCCGGCTTCCCACAGCACCTCCTGCAGCTGCCAAGGCAGGGCTAAAAATAGGCCCGTGACCCCCTGGCTCCCTCGCTCTGGGGAAAGGAAGTGCAGGAAGGGGAGAGGGGAGACGAGCCCGCCGGCCCCGAGGGCCAGGGCGCCCTCTCCCGCAGGCCGGGCCTCCGGCCGGCCGGGCAGGAAGTGAGGGTGGGTGTGCACACACGCGGCGCTGCGCGGCGCTGCGCGGTCCCCGGGCGCCGGCAGGCAGGGCGAACGTGGGGACGAAGGCCAGTGGCGAGGAGGGGCGGGGACGCGGCCTCCTGGGCCCGGATCGTCCGCTGCGGGCTGGCCCGTGCGGGGCCCTGCGTAGGCTCTGTCCCCAGCACTGTGGACACCCATCCCCGCGGGGACAAGGCCAGGGGGACGTCTGGCTACCCGGGACCCCGGTGACTGGGTGTGCAGCCGGCGTGTCCACGGTGGCGTCCAGAGCCGAGATGGGGCCCACCTGGCACACGCTCGTGCAGAAAGCGGCCCCCACGCGTGTCACCCGGCGTGGCTGACCGGTCCTTTTCTAATTAAGTGTTTGACATGCGACCAAAAATTATACGGGTGGACGGATAGATAAATAGAGATGGATGGATGAAGGAGTACATAGACGGGGAGGGAGGGAAGGATGGATGAATAGGTGGGTGGGTGGGTGGATGGAGGGATGGAAGGATGGAGGGATGGATGGATGGATTAGGGGTGGACGGACGCACAGACAGAGGCGGGCCTGCGGCCTTGCATTCCTAGAAGGAGTGGGTTTTGGTTCAGGCCGTTCAGGGCCACCGAGGCCGCCCCGTCCCGGGGCTGGTGCTCCGGGCGCAGTCTGTGGGGACCGCGCCTTGAATCTCTGCAGCGCCCTCCTGCACCCTCCTCTAGAAACGTGCCGTGAGCCCCTAAGTTTGTGTCTCAGCCCCCACGGGAGCGCCCAGCCCCCGCTTGTCTTCCGAGTGCCCAGCGCTGGCCTGGGCCACGTGCTGCGTCCTGCCGCTGCCCCTGACTCAGGAGTGGACGCCTGGCGCGGGGACGGCTCTGAGTGTCCCCACCCGTCCCCACAGCCCCCTGTGCTCCGCACTCAGGCCCTGCACGTCCCGGCTGCCGTGGTAGCTCTGACCCCAGCTCCCTTCCCAGAACCGTGGGACGGCCCCGGCCTCGACCACGGGCTCACCGTCAGCCTCTGTTCCACGCTGTTCCACGCGCTCCCCGGGGGGCTCTGTGGCTGGGGAGAACCTGCGGGGCGAGTGGCCCAGCCACCGCCGTGCCCTCTGGGGCGCGTGGCGTGAGCAGTGGGGGCCCCCCGAACTTCCCCGTCTCTGCCCGTCCCCTGCCGCCGTAAGGCAGGAAGCAAGTGACGGTCCTCACGGTGTTTCCTGGTCCCGGTAGATTCGTCCAGTTCCCGCACTCACTCGGGAAAGCGTCCCGCGCTGACGGAGACGCGGGCCGCGGAGGTCGCGCGTTCTGCGGTGGGGGGCAGGGATTCCGGGGGCCTGCGGGCTGGGGGTGGCGCAGGCGGGCGCTCAGGCCTCGCGGCCCCGTCTCTGCGTGGTGGGGGCCGGGCACGCTGCAGGCGAGACCCCTGGCGGGCCATAGCGGGCTGCAGGCCCCAGAGCACCGGCCTGGGGGGCGGGGGGGGGCTGCGTCTACGGGGAGAGGCCGCTTCTGGGGGGCCCACCCTCCGCCTCGCTCTCTCCAGCGTGAGAAGCGGCCTGGCCATTAGCATGACGGGCACGGCGGCCGGGCAGGCACAGTGGCCGGTCAGGCGGGGTGGCCTGGCCCTCGGGGTGGCCTCGCGCTCCCCTCATCCCGGGCTGCGAGCGGGACGGACGTCGTGAGCCACACTTGCTGGGGTCGGGGCGCCTCCCCAGCAGCAAGAGGCCGGGTCGGGGCCCCCCACCTCTGTAACCAGGTCCCTCTGCGCTGTGTCCTCTCTGCAGAACCACGCGGCTGCCCTGAGGTCCTCGGCCACCCCGTGGGGATGTCAGAGAGCCCCGTGGGGCCCAAGCCCGCAGCGCCTTCCCTGCAGCGGGCCTGCTCCGCCCCCGGCACGGCCTCCAGCAGCGGCCCCGGCCCACGGACCGACAGGTAGGCAGGGCCCGCGCCCCGACTCGGCCGGGCTCGCAGACAGGCAGGCCGGCCCGCGGGGCCCAGATGCCTCCGGCCCGCTTTGTGGACCAATGAACGGAAGTCCCGCGAGCAGGCGGAGTGCGCAGCGGCCACCCCTGCGCTCGGGGTCTGTGCCGGTGCCCGTCGCGGGCTGGGCCCCAGGAAGGTGTCGCCTGAGCTGGGGCTGGGACGGGGGAGCTGGGGCGCCTGCCCGGGCTTCGTCTCCGGCTGCCAGGCCGGGAGGGGCCCTGCCTGGGCCAGAGATGGGGGGGCAGGCGGGGTGAGCAGGCAGGGGGCGGGGCCGTGCTCCTCAGGGACGGCAGTCAGATCCATGAGGTGCTGAGGAAGCACGGGGACGCCCCCCGGGGGGACGGGGAGAACAGAGCAGCGGCCATGGACAGAGAAGCGTCCCACGTCCACATCACAGAAGGCTCGAGGCGGGTTGGCCAGGCCACCGGCACTCTGCATGTCTCCCCCTCACGGTTCCTCTCTCTCCGAGAAGAAAAAAGCAGGGGGGGTCCCCCTAAGGACACGCAGCGCACACAGAGCACCCCAGCGTTTGCCCGGAAGCTAGCGCGAGCGTGCGGGTGGGTGGGTGGCCAGCGCTCCCTCCGTCTGTTCCTGAACGTGGGGTGACGGCCGATGTCCTCACTGGTACCCCTCAGTCAGCCGGCTCGTCGGGCGAGCTCTTAGTGAGAACTGACCGGGCCAGGGGACAGGAATTTAGGGGACGGGTTTTCTATCTGGGGAACGTGGCCCCTGGAGGAGCAGCAGACAGTGAACCCCAGGTGGTGGTGGCTGGGTTGACACCTATACCTGGTGCCCTGGGACCAGAGAGAGGGCACCGCTGGCCCCCGTGTGCACGCGGCTGGGGCTGGAGAGGGGCAGCGGGCGGGGGCCCCCGCCGTCTCCCCGGCCCCGTCTTCCCCGAGCCAGGGACGTGCTGCCGGGTTTTCGGCATCTCCTGGGTCCCCTCTGACGGGTTTCTCTCCCCGCCAGTGCCCCGCCCGCCGAGCACCTGTGGGTGGAGAGCAGCCCCCAGCCCGCGCGGGCCCTGCCGGGGGGCAGCCGGCCCCCAGGAAGCCGCCTCGGCGCCAGCGAGTTCGCGGGCCCCGGCCCCAACGGCCCCAGCCGTCCTCACCTGCCTCCTGCCGAGCTGCTCTCCGCCCCCCCCAGCCACGAGCTGGCCCTTCTGGGGCCAGCGGAGGCGCTGGGCCCCCTGAGCGGCCAGGCCTTGCTGGGCTTCGGCACGGCCCCCGTGGGCAGCGGCCTGCCCCCTGCAGAGGGCCCGGGGACCCTGCCAGGCGACTGCCACGGCGCCCCCCAGCCGCCCAGCACCCCGCGGACAGCGGCCGCCGACAATGGCTTCCTGCCCCACAGCTTCCTCGCGGTGGGCCCCGGCCACGGCCACGGCAGCGGCCACAGCCCCCACCACGGCCCCGCCCTGCTGGGCCCGCCCCTGCCCGAGAAGAAGCGGGCCTCGGAGGGCGACCGCTCCCTGGGCTCCGTGTCTCCGTCCTCCAGCGGCTTCTCCAGCCCGCACAGCGGGAGCACCGTGAGCATCCCGTTCCCACACGTGCTCCCGGACCTGCCCAGGCCCCCCGAGGCCGCCGCCCCGTCGCCAGGTGGGTGAGCCCCCTCCCAGGTGCGGGCACACCTGGCCCACCGCGTGCTTGGGGAGGACCCCGGGGTCACACGTGCTCCACGCTCCACGCCGTCCTCTCCCCGGACACCCCGCCCCGGCCCAGGGGTGGGGCCGTGGCCGCCCAGGTCCTGCGGGCGAGAGCCGGCAGGAAAACACCCTTCACCACGGACCGTTTAAATCCCGCACTGCAGACGACCCGGGGGACAAGCCCGTGTCCGTGAGCTTTGTGCAGGACACGTCCAGGTTCTGGTACAAGGCGGACATCTCCAGGGAGCAAGGTGCGTGGCGGGCGGGGCCGGGGGGGTCCAGCAGGCGGGCGTCACTTCCCGGGGCTGCCAGCCTCGACTCACTGGTGACGGCCTCACGTGGAAGGTCCTGGCCCATCCAGGCTGGACAGAGCTGGCCACATTGGCCACGGAGCCACAGGATGCAGTACGGCCTTTCTGCCGTCCCCTGGGGCAAAGCTGGGGATTTGTATTTAGTATCGAGAAGTTTTGTATTTAACATCGAGTAACTTTGTATTTAACATCGAGTAACTTTGTATTTAGTATCGAGTAAGTGTGATTAGATAGTTCTGTCCTTTGACGGGCGCTAATCGAGCACCCTAAAATCCCAAGGAGAACGCCACGTGGGGCCACGGCGGGGATGGCGTGGTGGCCTCCGCCCACTTCCTGCCCGCCACCTGGGCTCCGCGGGGTCCTTCTCACGTCACTGCAGGGCTAACAGGGGCGTGGGATCCAAAGGGAGGGGCCGCAGACACCCCGGTGGTCACAGAGCCCGTCCCCGGGGCACTGAACTGCGGGGAGCAGGGACCCCGGCCCCACCTGCCGAGGAGCAGAGAGCAGCCGTGGTGGAGGCAGACGTGGGGTCCCCTCTCCTGCCCCCCCAGCCATCGCCATGCTGAAGGACAAGGAGCCCGGGTCGTTCGTGGTCAGGGACAGCCACTCCTTCCGGGGCGCCTACGGCCTGGCCGTGAAGGTGGCCACGCCCCCGCCCTCCGTGCTGCAGCTGAACCGAAAAGGTAGGCGGCCGGGAGGGCGCCCCCATCTCCCCCCTCCCGGGGTTCTCGGGGCCAGTCCCCCTCAGCCCATGGCAGGCCGGCCCGCCGTGACCGAGCGCCCCGTGCACCCCACCCCGCCTCGTCCCCATCCCCACTGACTGCGTGCCCCACCCCGCCGTGACCGCGCGCCCCGGCCCGTCTCCCCCGCAGCGGGCGACCTGGCCAGCGAGCTGGTGCGGCACTTTCTGGTCGAGTGCACCCCGCGGGGCGTGCGGCTGAAGGGGTGCTCCAACGAGCCGTACTTCGGTGAGTGGTGCCGTCTCCGAGGTGCACGGGGCGCACAGGGGCACACGGGCGTGGAGGCGGCCGCGCCCCCTGGGACTCACGGCCCCCCGGGCAGTGCGGGGTGCTGTCCGCGTGGGCGGGCGGGTGGTGCCTTCCGGGGGCTGAGGGTGCGCGTCTGCCCCCACCCCACCCCATCCCTCGCTGCCGGCTGGACCTGGGCTCCCGGGGTGGTCGGGGCTGGCGTTGGCCGCGGCTCCGGTGGGCGGACGAGCCGGCTGAGCGCTGCCGCCGGTCGGTGTCACCTGCCTCCCGTCCCGCAGGGAGCCTGACGGCCCTGGTGTGCCAGCACTCCATCACGCCCCTGGCCCTGCCCTGCAAGCTGCTCATCCCTGACAGAGGTAGGTGGCCGGGCTTCGGGGTCGTCATTGTCACCGCTGTTCGTAAACCCAGTTCACAGGCGGGCTGCGGGGGTTGGGGGAACCCAAGCTCGGTCTTGCCGTCGGTCCTCAGTGGGGGGGGGGCCTCTGGCAGACGCGTCCCCCTCGGAGGGCGCAGCAGGCACGACACGGGTCGCCTGCGGTGCGCCGGGCATGCTGGCGTCGTGAGGACGCGGCGGGAGATGTCATACCGCGAGCCTTCTGTCCTGTCCTCGCGGGTAAACCCCGCGCCCTGCGTGGCGCCCGCGCCCCCGTCACGCCCACGCCCCCCTCACGCCATCCCGGGCTTCACAGCAGAGACCCCGTGGCTGAGAGATGCACAGGCCGGGGGCCCGGGGCCTGCACGGTCACCCACGTGAACTCACACCCTGCAGAGCGCAGAGCGAGCCTCCCCGCCCCCTGCACGCTGTTTGCAAAGACTCGTAATAAAAAAACGAAACGAGGAACCCCGCGGTGTGACAGGGATGGGACTTCGCGTCCCAGTTCGCCCGGCGACCCGGTCTCACGTGGTTTACTACGTCCACGAGGGCGAGTCACTCCGGGGTCGGTCGACGCGAATTCCCTCCCAGGGTTTAGTTCACGCGAATCGACTCAGACGCCAGGAAGGTATTTGCTGAACCGTGTCGTCCCAGCTTGTGCCCGGAAGGTGACGGCAGCTTCTCTGGGCTGGGCCGCTGCCGCCGAGAGGAAGTCCCCACTCTGCGGAGCGTGTCCCCGTCAGGGAATCGGCCGCGGGCGTCTCGCGCTGCGGGAGGGCACGTCTCCGGCAGGCTGGGCTCAGGCCTGTGTGTCCCCGCTTCGCCCGCAGATCCGCTGGAGGAAGTGACGGAGAGCGCGCCCCAGACAGCCGCCAACTCCGCGGCCGAGCTGCTGAAGCAGGGGGCAGGTCAGTCACGGCGTCCCGGTCCGCACGCCCGTCACGGGCGGCAGCCTCCATCCTCTCCGCCTCCCCGGGCTCCCTGCCCTCCGCGCGGTGGGCAAACGTCCCCGTGACTCCTCTCGGCCGTGGCGTGCGTCCCCTGTCCACCCGCCCGGAAGAGAGACCCCTGGGGTAACGGCCCCCGGTAGCTGCGGCCGAGCCTGGACCCAGGACGGCCGCCCTGGCTGGCACCGGGCCTCGCAGAGGCACCTGGTTCATCACAGGTTCGAAGGCAGGAGCTCTGGGCGAGGCACCGGTCACCCGGGGTCCCCACGGTCACTCGCACTCACGGCTCCAAGCAGGGCGCCGGTCGGGGGTCCTGGCCACACCCTCCCCTCCCCCCCAGCTGTGGTTGTGCCCTCGTCCCCACAGACCGCAGTGACACTGAGGACGGGGCCTCCCACGGGGACGCCGGGCGCCGTGGCACACAGGGTGACAGCACCTGTGTCAGCGCTGGGCGGGGCGTCTCTGCGTTCATTGTCGGTGGCTCACTTGCCTCGCCTGGGAACTGGGGCAGAGGGCGTTCACCTGGATGCGCCTGGCGCAGGCCACGGGCGCGCGTCCTCCGTCAGCCCCAGGCCACCGGCGACCGCCCCGTGCCCCACGGACGTGTCACCACGCTGCCTCCCCTGTCCGCAGCCTGCAACGTGTGGTACCTGAACTCGGTGGAGATGGAGTCCCTCACGGGCCACCAGGCCGTCCAGAAGGCCCTGAGCGTCACCCTGGCCCAGCAGCCCCCGCCCCTGTGCACCGTGGTGCACTTCAAGGTGTCGGCCCAGGGCATCACGCTGACGGACAACCAGCGGCGGTGAGTGTCCCCGGTGCCGGGCGGGTCCCAGGAGCCACCCGGGAACGACTGGGGTGTGGCCCAAGTGCTGGTTTCCCAAAAATTATTCACAATAATTTACAAATGTAAAACCTTTTCAATCGTTTATGTGAAAACACGGGCGACAGAGCCCACTCATCTTTGCTTCAGTGCCGTCACTTCTGACCGGTGGCCAGGTGACAGTGTGACCTGCCCGGTGTCTAGTGACACAGCTGTGACATAAGCACGTAAACTGATGTTAATCATAGTTACCGGCTGTTACCCAGTTCGCTGTGTGAAGTATGTTAGGACACCTGACGGGTTAGCAGGGGGTTAGCAGGTGACTGTTCGGTTTCCAGCGACTTTCATCGCAGCTGCCCCCCGGGGGGGCCATGCGGAGCAGGTGGGACCCCTGTGGGCCTGGCCGAGCAGGGCGCAGCAGCAGGTGCACAGACGACAATGGCAGGCGTGTCCCTCCCACCCTGAGGCTCTTCCCTCAGGATCAAAGGCGTCTCAGGAGAGGTTATTGATTTGTTAGGCAGAGACCAGGATGTGACTGATAAGGGAGCCAGCTGACCCTACAAAGAGCAGGTGGCTCTGGGCTCAGGCTGCCCCGCCCCAGCCCCCAGGGGCCCCTGGAGCTCTCCCGGCAGCAGGGCGGTGCCGCTCACTCCAGGGGAGGCCTCCGGAACCTTCCGCCGGGCGGGGCGATTTCACCCACGACCCTTCTCCAGCTCAGGCAGTGTGTGGCGGGGGACAGGGGCCTCGGTCCCCCCGTCTGGGTCCCTTTCCCCGGCCACTGGCCCACAGGGTGACCACGGGGCACGCTTCACCTATGACCCTGGCTGGTCTCATCTCCAGTCTGCACCGAGGTGACGCTCCCGGCATCTTAGTGACGTGTGGGAACGGGGCACACGGCAGGTGGACACAGGCGCCTCGCCCTGCTCCCGCCAGCGGTGCTGCTGCTGAATCTGGTCCCCATGCCCTTAGAAACCCTGGCGCCGGCCACGGCCCTGGCTGGCGCAGAACTGGGGGCCGTACGCCCCCCGACAGCCTGCATCGGCCCTGCCTGGGCCTCTGTCCCTCCCCAAGCCTTCTCCCTGTGCCACAGGCAAGCCTGGGGACGCGACTCCCCCGGGACGAGGGACTGGCCCCGCTGGAGGAGGGGTGCCGGGCCTCGTGAACCCCAGGACCTGGGGCAGGCAGGCCTCGAAGGAGCAGAGGGGACTGGCGGGTGAACCGGGGCCTTGCCGGGGACCTGGACGAGGACAGAGGGTCCCCTGGTGGTTCCACCAGTGACGGTGCCGCCAGCCAGATGGCACTGCTGGGGGGTCTGAGCACAGCCCTTCACGCTCAGAGCGCCCGTCAGACGCGGTGCCCTGTCTGGGGGGTGGGGGCGGGGCGCGCGCCCCGGGCCCGCGTGGGGAGCCCGCGTGCGGCGCCGTCACCCGCCCCGCCGCCCGCGTCCCCGCAGGCTCTTCTTCCGGAGGCACTACCCCGCGAGCAGCGTCCTCTTCTGCGCGCTGGACCCGCAGGACCGGAAGTGAGGGCGCGGCGGGGGCGCGTCTCGGGGTGCGGGAGGGGGCGGGGGCGGGGTGCGTGCAGGGGGCGCAGGGCGGAGGGGGCGGCGCACGCGCAACCTGTAACCTGCCCCCTTCTCTCACTCGCCAGGTGGATCGCCGACGGCCTCTGCTGCAGGTGGGCCGCGGGGCGTCTGCACCCGCGCCCCCGAGCCGCGTTCTGCCCAGACCCCCGGGAGGGGCCTCGTGCGGGGGCGGCTGGGCGGGGGCGCGCACGGCGACATCCTCCGCGCCGCCTGACGCTGCCGCCGGGCACGCCGAGTCACAGCCCTTTCCTAGGACTCCTGTCCTTGTGGCCCCTGCCCCGCCCTGACCCCGTCCCCTCCCCCTGCGCCCTCCC
>PVKZ01005067.1:0-62115 GCA_004027375.1 Macroglossus sobrinus
GCGTGACCCGCAGGTCTTCCGCGGGCGCCTCCGGCCGCTGGGCGCGCGGCGTCACCTGGCTGTAGAGCGGCGCCTGCTCCGCGCCGTGCGTCCCCGACCCCGCCCCGGCGACCGCCGGGGCCCCTCGCCGCTGCACCACCGCGTACGTGTCGGCCATGGCGAGCGCGCGGGGCCGGGCGCGGAGATGCTCCTCCGGCAGGGCGGCGGGGAGGAAGTGAGACCGCCGAGCCGAGGGAGCGCAGACCGCGGCTTCCTTTCCGCCCCAGGCGGCGCGCAGCTGCAGGAAGGGGCGGGGGAGGGTCCGGGGAGAGGGGAAGGGGTCTCTGGGTTCGGGGCTCTCGTTTCCGTGTCCCCAGCGCCCGACAAGGGACATAGATGAAGGACGGAAGGGGCCAGCCTAGCGGGGCAACGGGGCAAGGTTTAGCATTGAGGGGTGGTCATTTCTGCCTAACTGTTCGTTGGAGAAAAGAATGAGGAAGTGGCATCGAAAGAGGAGGAAGGTATAGCCTCAAAATGGAGAGCCAGTCTCGAGGGCGAGGAGGTCTAATTTGTGCTGCAAAGGAGGGTTCAACTCTGTGTACGCAGCACTGGACACGAAGCCTGACAGGTGGGCGGCATCGAGAAATATTTGCTGAATTGATGAATGACCGGGCAGCTAGGAAAGGGCTAACATAGGAAAGCAGGGCTAGCATTAGAGGCTGACTTAGAGGCAAACAAGGGATGGGGTATCTGGGATTAAGGGTCGTTTTCGGGTTGGTTCCCACAGCTCAATTCAAAGAAAGAGCCGGTGAATTTTTGGTGAATGGAACAAGGAAGGGCAGGTGAGAAAAGCATTGGCCTCCAGCAGGAAAAATTGTAAAGAGAAGATTGAGGGGGCTGGAGCTGGGTACCTGAGGACCCCGCCAGGTGGGCGTGGCATGGTAGGAAGGGCCAGGGAAGTGCAGAGGGAGAGGGCATCCTCGTAGAGTGGAACACAGTTCTGGGAAAAGGCAGGAGAGGAAGGGCATCGGGCTTTAAGGAAACTGGCCAGGCTCCTGATGGAGATCACTGTGGGCTCTAAAGGGTAACCTGAAAAGGGGGCAGTCTGAGGAGGGAGCAAGGAGGAGGTCGAGGTAGATATAGTCAGTCCTTGCCTCCAAAAGGAAGCCAGGGGTAGGATGTGCAATGGAGTGATCACAGATCTGTGCTCTGAGTCCTGATCTGAGGGTGTTGGTGGATGGAATAGTGGGAAGGGGGCCTTGGTACCTCCTTGAGGTTCTGAAAATGGGGGCTGGCATTTTGCAGTGCTAAAAACATCTGAGCCACCGTGTGGTACAGGAACCTGTACTGCTCCTGGAGGGGGAAGAAGGGTTATCAAGAAGTGGAGAAGAGAAGGAGGGATGTGTCCTTGGAATGAGAAGATGAGGCTCACACCTCTATCTGCACAGCTGCAGGCAGCTGCTTCCGCATGTCGACCACATTGAAGAGGCTGACGTTAGGTGGGGCAGAGCGATGAGGCCCATGAGCAGCCCCTTGTGGGCAGGGACCCGCACCACAAAGGCACACACATGTGCCCTCTTCGTACCTGGTTTAGGAGCAACTGTCTCACATAATCCACAGAACACAGGATAACTGTTTACCCACAGCCGGGACTAGAATGTGAGGATCAGAGCAAGCAAAGGTAGGGCCTGCCCATAACCCCTTTTAAGTGGGCATTTGGGGTTTGGAAGCCCTGATGGTGGATCCCTGTAGCACCTTTTGATTCCCAGAATCCCCAGATTACAATTTACAAGGGAAAACTTTTTAATTGCTTACATGTATTGAGTATCAACTCTGTGCTTACTCCCCAACAGGCAGTCTGCCTTCAATAAATGCTAACAATTTCAGTTGATGCAGTGAGAGCAAAGTATGGCCTCCGGTTGCTCAAAATAGGCATGCAAACTGCAAAGAATGGCTCCAAGCCTACATCCTCCACTCCCAGTCCCCTTTGCCTCACCAGACTCGTATAAAGCCCATTTCCTAAACCTGCACTAGACACAGAGAGGGCTGGGACCAGATCCCTGGAGGTTACGGTCTTCCTCTACCATGGCAAGCATGTGGTCAGGATTGCTGGGTACACCTCTGCCTGGCCAGGACATATATTGTAGTTGGTACACAGAACGAGATTTCTGAAACACAGGAAAAGTGGAGCAAAGAATTAAAAAAAGAAAGAAAAGCATTTATTGGGCACATACTAAATGTCAGCCCGATTCTAAACATCTTCCTTTGAAATGTAACAGATAGTAACTGAGGAGATGGATACTGCTGTTATGTTCATTTTATGGATGAGAAAACAGACAGGAAATAGCTCTCCCCATGTAGAAGCCTCTTCCTTCCCTTTCAGTACCTTCTGGAAGGTGACCTGAAGGGTTCTGAGCATGATGTCTGCATTCAGCCAGGTTTCTCTCATCTGAGGATATAGAGCAGGTGGGAAGAGGAAGGAGAACAAACATCGTAAGTGCCCAAAAACACATTTACAGAAAACAAAGCATTTCTGATTAAAAATCAAATACGACATATTTTTAAAAGATCATTAGCGCAAACATCCCCCATGGCTTTTGTGAAGGAAACATTTAACAGAGGAGAGAAAGAACCATGATTTAAAACCCAAACTAATTTATAGTAAAAATTAAAAACTTTTTCTTTGGTTCTAAAACAAAAGTTTTATTGTATTTATTAACTACCAACTGTATGAATGTTCAGGTGAGAGATTTTTCGGAGTTCTTTTGAAACAAGAAGAGACATAAAAATTTTAAGAAACTAACCGGGCACATTTATATTTACTGAGATAACAATGATCATAGTTAAAATGCAAAAGTAAGGCATATATTGAGTGCTGAGTGTTTGGGCCTTTTAGACCCAGCCCAAAAGCTTTCCACTCTGAGAATCTTCCATGAAAGTTCCCAAAACATCCAAGATGCCATAAAACCTCTGACCCAGCTCACCAGGGTGATACAGAAAAGCCCAATCTGCAGTGGCTCCTGTTCTTGGACCCAGTAACGCTCATACTTTTTCTACAAAAGGCATGGGAGAGAGGGCAGGGAGTAAAGAGGGGGAGTCTGCTTCCCAGTTCCAATATATCAACACCCCCACAGGAGGACTCCTTGCTGGTGGAAGCACAGGCAGCTACAGCTCTAATGAAGGCCAGAGCCTCATCAATTTAAACACAGAGACTCAACGTCAACTTGAGTTTCTGACTGTGCAGAAGAAAGACAGTCCAGAATATTCTATAAACTACAAAAAAACTGGACAAAATATGAACTAGTTATTTCCAGACATTGGACCATAGGTATTGCAGGACTGTGATCACTGAACAAAGGGAAAGACATGAGTCAATCCTATGACCACTCCCAGCTTATTGCCAAGAGGCAGTCACTAGGCTGCAGGACCCAGAGAATCCAGTGATCCCCACTAAGTTGATGGGAGGCCAAGGCAGCTAGAATTTTAAGGCAGAGTCCTGGAAAGAAGAGAGCTACGTAAACAAAAGCAAAAAGCTCCAGAAGTCTGCATAGAAGTCCCTTGGAGTCTTTAGCTGAATAATAATCTGAGCACACGAAATGTGAAACACGAGACAAGGCAAGAATAACTTTCCATCAAAGAATAATAACTAGAGACCTGGAAGATGAACATTTCCTAGGGCTCACAATGGGACAGGATTTTCCCTCCAATCAGAGTGGAAAGACCTGATTGATTATTAGGGACATTCAGTAGAGAACCCAGAAGGACCACACATTAGAAGTAGAACAAAATTAGTTCTAGAATAAAGGCTACTCTAGACCTGTCCTACAAAACTTAAACCTTAAAATGATTAAACATCTAAAAGTTGCTTAACTGCCTCCAAGAAAAGGGTCCAACACTCTTTAAAGGAAGACAACAAAATCCAACACTTACCTGTGTAAAATTTAAAATATCAAACATCCAGTAAAAATTTACTAGACACAAATAAGCAGGAGAAAAATCAGTAGAAAAATACCCAATAGAGATGAAGAAAGAAGCAGATAAAGAACTTAAAATAGCTTTCATAAATATTATTCACTAATATCAGATTGGACACCAGAAGAAAATATCAGTGAACATGAAGACAGCAATAGAAACTATTCAAAATGAAAAAGACTGAGGGAAAAAAACGAACAGAGAGAATCAGTTACCTGTGAAAATATATCAAGTGGTCTAATGCATGTGTCTAGAAGAGAGAAGGGAGAACAGGAACTATATGAAGAAATAATAGCTGGAATTTTTTTCAAATTTGATGAAACTAAGAATTCACAGATCCAAGAAGGCCAGTGAACCATAGGGAGAATAAACATAAAGAAAACCACAAGGCAGATGATCAATTGCTAAAAAAAGAGTGATAAAGAAAAAAATCTTAATAGCATCACACAAAATAAGACACATCACATACTAAGTATGAGCAAACAGGACAAGAATAACAGCAGAATTTGTCAGAAATTACAAGCCAGGGGTTAATGGTTTGACATCCTAAAAAGTCTGAAAAAAAAAAAACTTTCAGACAAAAGCTGAGAATTTATTAAAAGAAAACCTGCACTATGAAAACTATTAAAGTAAGCTCTTCACACGAAAGGAATATGATACTCGATGGAATATGGATCTACACAAAAGAATAAAGAGTAAAGAAAAGGTAAAAATGTGGCAAAATATAAAATATATTTCTCATTTTTAACATCTGTAAAAATGAACTAGCAAATTTTACCAAACAAGGAAAAATCAATAGCAATATTTCACAAACAATTCCAAAAAAGTAGAGAAGAGAGAACATTTCTTAGCATATTATGAGGCCAGTATTACTGTAACACCAAAACCAGACATAGTGATTATAAGAAAACTACTAACAACTGTCTCTTGAATATAGACAAAAAAATCCTCCACACAATACTAGTGAAGGATTATACAATATGACCAAGTGGGGTTACCCCCAGGAATGGAAAGTTGGTTCAATATATGAAAATCAATGTCATATACCATATTAATAAAAAATAAAACAAAAACACATGATCATCTGAAGAGATACAAAAAAAAATTTTTGGACAAAATCCAACACCCTTTTATGATCAAAACACTAAAGAAACTATAAATAGAAAGGAAATTCCTCATCCTGATCAAAAAACCCACATCTACAAAAAAAAAAAAAAAAACAGCTAATTTAATAATAGTGAAAGACTGAATGATTTGCCCTAAAGATCAGGAACAAGACAAGGGCATTTGCACTTTCCAATTCTGTTGAACTTTTTAATGGAAGTTCTAGCCAGTGCAATTAGGAAAAAAATGAAGGAAGGAAGGAAAGGAGGGAAGAGAGAAAGGAAGATAGCAAGGGAGGGAGGGAGGAAACCCAGATAGGAAAGGAAGAAGCAAACTCTCTCAATTTGCAGAAAACATGATGTTATACATAGAAAACCTTAAAGAATACACACACATAAACACAATTGGAGCTAATAAATGTGTTAAACAAAGTTGCAGAATATGAGGTCAATATGGAAAAATCAATTGTATTTCTATTAGAGAAACTATTCGGTTTGCAATAAGCAACCTGAAAATGAAATTGAGAAAACCACTTTACAACATCAAAAAGTATAAACTACTTAGGAATTTAACAAAAGTGCAAGGCTTCTAAACTAGACACTACAAAACATTACTAAAAGAAATTAAAGAGGACCTAGATAAATGGAAATACATTCATGTTCATGGATTGGGATATAGTATTGTTAAGATGGCAATACCTTCCAAATTGATAGATTCAATACAGTATCAAAATCACAGAAGGCATTATGAAAATACTGGCAAGTTGATAATATTAACATCAATACGTTAACATTCATAGATGTGTCATGGATACCCAAGACCAACTCAGGTTTGATGATTCACTAGGATTCAGAGAACTCAGCATAGAGGTGTACTCACGGCTATGATTTATTACAGTGAAAAGATACAGAATAAAATCAGCAAAGTTAAAAGGCGCATGGGGTTAAGTCTATGGAAAACAAGGTGCCAGCTTCCATGGGTCCTCTTCCAGTGGAGCCACACAGGATGTACTTAATTCTCCCAGCAATAAGTTGTGATACACCTGTGAAATGTCCACAGGAAGCTCATTAGGGGCTCAGTGCCCAGGGTTCTTGCTGAGGCACTTCATGTGGTATATAGGCACTCTCTCTGACTAGCAAAACTTGTACCGAAGCAAAAAATGGACCAAAACTCTGGACTCCCAGAAAGAGAGCAAGTGTTTACATAAACCATATTGCTTATATAAACAGGTTAGGCCCAGTGAGCCTCTCTTACTAGTAATCCAATTTCCAGCAATGAGCCAACTTTGCAGGAAGGCCTTTTTAAACGTAAGCAGTTACGACTGCTTTGTGAACTTTTTTTGTACAGTAAGTGACCTAGAACAGGCAAAACAATCTTGAAAAAGAAGAACACAACAAGAGGACTCACATCTGATTTTGAAACCTACTATAAAGCTACAATAATCAAAACCATGTAGCACTGCCACAAAGATAGACATATCAGTCAATGGCACAGAATTGAGAGTCCAGAAATAAGTCCTTACATTTACTGTCAGTTGATTTTCAACAAAGATACCAAGATCATTCAATGGGGAAAGCAGTCTTTTCAACAGATGGCGCTGAGACAATTGGATATCTATAAGCAAAAGAATGAATTTGGACCCCTACTCACACAATGCACAAAAATGAATTCAAAATGAACCACAGACCTAAATATGAGAGATAAAAATTTTAAATTCTTAGGAGACGCATAGGAGTTAATCTTTGTGACCTTTGGTTGGACAATTATTTCTCAGATACAACAAAAGCATAAGCAAAACAATAGATAGACTGGAATTCCTCAAAATTAGAAAGTGTTTGTGTTTCAAAGGACACTATCGAGAAAATTGGAAGACAACCCACAGACAGGGAAAAATATTTGTAAATCATATACTGATAAATGACTTGTAACCAGAACTCTTGCAACTCAATAAAAAAGACAAAAAGCCCATTTAAAAAATTAGCACAGGATCTGAAAAGATATTTGTCCAAAGAAGACATACAAATGCAAAAATAAGAACATGAAAGACTACAAGGAGATACCACTTCCCACAAATTAGGATGGCTAATAACAACAAAAACAGAAAATAACAAGTGAAATGGTACAACCACTGTGGAAAACAAACAAACAAAAAAATTAAACATAGACTTGCCATATGATCCAGCAATTCTACTTCTAGGTATATACCCAAAAGAAATGAAAACAAGGAATTAAAACAGATATTTATATGCCAGTGCTCATAGCAGCATTATTTATAATAGCCAAAAGGTGGAAGCAATCCAAATGTCCATCAACAGATGAAAGGATAAACAAAATAGGGTATATACATACAATGGAATAGTTTCAACCTTTAAAAAGAATGAGTTCTGTTACATGCTACAACACAGATGAACTTGGAAAACATGAGTGGAATAAGTCAGACACAAAAAGACAAGTATTTTATAATTTGACTTAGATGAAGTACCTTGAACAGACAAAGTAATACAAGCAGAAAACAGAATGAAGGGTACCAGGAGCTTGGGGAAGGGGAAAGAGAGTAAACGTCTAATAGGTACAGAGTTTCTATTTGGGATAGTGAATAAGATCTAGAAATTGGTAGTGATGATGGCCGTACAACATTGTGAATGTATTTAATATCTTTGAATTGTACAATTGAAATGGTTAAAATGGCAAATTTATGTAATGTATATTTTGCCAATTTTTTTTACAATTTTTTAATAAGATGATTAAATACTATTTCACACTCAGTAGGATGGCTCTAATAAAAAAGACAGACAATAACAAGTGTTGGTGAAGATGTGAAGTAATTGGAACCCTTAAACATTACTGGTTGAAATGTAAAATGATGTAGCCACTGTAGGAAACAGTTTGACAGTTCTTCAAAATCTTAAAAATAGAGTTACCAAAATGGCCCAGCAATTTCACTTCTAGGTATATACCCAAGAGAAATGAAAACATACTTCTACATAAAAACTTGCACACAAATAGCAGCAGTATTCATAATAGCCAAAAAAGTGGAAACAGCTCAAATTCTACAAACTGATTAATGGATAAATAAAATGTCATATATCCATTCAATTGAATACATTCTTCAGCAATAAAACCAAGTGAAGTATCACTACATGCTATGATATGCATGACCTTTAAAAAAATTACACTACATAAAAGAAGCCAATCACAAAAGAGAACATAGCATATGACTCCATTTAAATGAAAATTCCAGAGTAGGCAAATCAATAGAGACCAAAAATAGATTAAGGATTGCTTATGGTGGAGGTTGGTGGGAAATGAGTGGGATGTGACTGCTAATGGATACAGGGTTCCTTTATGGGGTGATGAAAATGTTCTAAAATTTATTGTGATGGTCGCAGAACTCAGGAATACATTAAAAAATAAATTGCACTTTATATGGATGAATTGTATTTCAATAAATCTGGGGGTTTTTTTAAAGAAAATCTATAGCAAAAATAATAGCAGTGTATTGTGGAATACATTACATATTTAGAAAACCTATGACAACAATATCATAAAGCATGGAAAGGGAAAACCAAAATATGCTATTGTTAAGTTCTCACATTTTACATGAAATGGTATAATATTATTTGAATGTAGACTATGGTAAGTTAAAGATTTTTTGTAAAGTCTAAAGATACCACTGAGTATGTAATACAGACATAAATAACAAGTGAATAATGATTATCAAGTAAATTCATAAAAATTCTCAATCTAAAAGAACACAAATTAAGAGTGGAACAAAGAACAGACAAAACAAATAGAAAACAAATAACAAGATGATAGATTTAGATCTGACATCATCAATTACTTTAAAGACTAAATACGCCGATTAAAGGCAGAAATCGTCAGAGTGGGTACAAAAGAAAGTCCCTACAATATGCTACCTACAAGAAATACACATTAAAAATAAAGATGAACATAGATTTGAAAGTAAAAGAATGGGGAAAGTATTTTTATTACGCACACTCTAGAGAAATTTAAATGGCTATATTAACGTCAAAGTACATTTTAGAAAAAGGAATAGTACAAGCGATAAAAGAGGGACATTACATATTGACTCATCTCATCAGAAAGACATAATCCTAACTGTATATTATAGTTATTCAAATATAGAATTTTAAAATTCCTAAAGCAAAAACTTAAATGAAAAAACAGATAAATCTTAGAGTTGGAGATACTAGCACTCCCCTTTCAGAGGGAACAGCCAGGAATAGACCCTGAGGCTGAGCAGCCTCTGGCATATCTGAGGGACAGCAAAGGCCTGAGTGGTTAGAGTGAAGCAAGTAAGGGGGAGAGAGATGGAAAGAATGATGAGAGCTAACAGGGAAGCCCAAGGATCCAGAGCCTTACAGTCTGAGGTGGGGAATGAGGAGGGAAAACCAGCAGGAGAGGGGCTGCCAACACTGGAGAGATGGGTCACATGAATAAAGGGGGGAAATCAACAATTAAAGAGAGTAATAGTAGGCTTTCAACAGAGCTACAGTGTGGTCACCCCAAGAACTGGGCCCTTGAGTCCTGGGATCAGAGAAGAGCTAGCAACATTTCTCCTGCCTCCCCCTACACAAAGACATGCATTCTGGGGGCTACGACACCTCCCTCCCATTTTCCATTTCTCGACATGCCATCGGAGTCACCTAGACAAGAGGGATAACTGAAGAAGATGATTTAGGTGAGGGGGTGGAAAAACCGCTTCACCCACCCCCCAAAGCTTACTTTGACCTCAAACTCCCAGACCAGGTGCCAGAAGTCTAGCAAGGTGTGAGGCAGGGGTCCCGGTGTGGCGATGTAGATCTGGCTTCCATCTATGCCCTGGTAAAGGCTAAGTTCACTACCAAGATCCCACTGTCACCCCACCACGACCTCCCCTTCCCTGACTCCTGGCTGACCCTAATGAAGTTGCAATTGATGTAGTCGCTTTGTCCCTCCTCCTGGAGCAGGGAGAGGATCACTTGTGTCTGATCATCTGTCATCGGGAGAGGTGAGAAATGTGAAATTTGGGGTTGACAGGAGCATGGGGTGAGGGGCAGTGCACCCAGCAGGGACACCACCAAGGTGCTCTGGTGGGCTACACCCCAGCCAGGCTTGGGGAGGGAGTGCCTGGGCTGTGGTGGTGACAAGGTCTGCGGGGTGGCGGACGAGGCAGGGGAAGAGTTGCTCCCCGCAGAAGCCCTGACTTACACAGTAGCATTTCTTTGTAGCGGTTCTTCTGGATATTTTCTGATTGACTACTGGCCTCAGTGGAGCACATGCCGCCGCCTTCCAGGCGGCTGAGCAAGTCCTGATATCCTGGTCCAAGGCACCGTGAGCACCAAGGAGAGGAGGAGAGGAGCCAGGTCAGATTTCTCACAGGGACACAAGGCTGTGGCCTGTGAGAGGTGAATGCAGGCTCCAAATAGCACAGGGCTGGGCTCATTGTAATGATATAATAACAGTGACTCAGAGTGCCTTCCTTGTGCCAGGCTCTGTGCCAAGAGTGCTGAAACATCACAAGGTCACTTCGAAGTGGGTACTATTATTGACATGGCAATGTGCAGGTGAGAAAGCTGAGCCACCACATGCTTGAGCAACTTCTCCGAAGTCTGACCCCGGACGTGGCACAGGGTTGAACTCAGACCTCTTAGCATCCACCCACTATAGACTCAATTGGTGTTACACTGTAAACAGTGATTGTGATATCTTATGTATTTAATATAACAAACAGGATATGAGATATGTGACAATACACAATGTTGTGAATATATAACATTGTAGGAACTTTTTACGGTGAAGATTATAATAATTGAATAGCATATTACCATCATCAACAGGTATTCATAGTCATAATGATATAAGTAAGAGCTACTAAGCCAGCACTGGGTGCTAGCCACCATTCTAAGTGTTTTACTTAATGCCCATCAGGTCATTTAAGCCCTGGTGGACATCCTAGTATAATTGGTACTATGACTGACACTTCTATTACACAGATGAGGAAAGCAAGGCCTAGAGAGGTCCAAAGATCCCTCTGAGTGATGGAGGCTGGCATGCAGAAGGCTGGCCCTGCTCACTGCCTACACTCCCGTATAGCAGATGTTCAGCATTGCTCTCTGCCCCAGACTGGATGGAAACCTGGATGGGCATGACATCTGGTGGTGTTATGCATTTATATTTAGTATGTACATTTTCATATTAAATAAATTTTATATTTTGTACTTACTGTACATTTCTCATATACAATATCTATTTTTAAATTTGTGTAAACTATTTGGATTTAAAACTATTTGTCACATATTTTATATTTACTTAGGAACTTACTGAATAACTTATTTTATAATTTATAGTTATATATGTTGTATTTGTCTATTCTATAGTTTTATAGTTTGCAAGTTATAACATTTATTTTTATATTACTATATATTTATACTAAAATTTCATAAATTTGGTTGTTACCTATTTTATTGTACCTAATGATTAGTGATTTATTAAACATTTATATAAACTTACATACATATGTTCATCAAACTTTTTTACTGTACATCACATATTTCTAAATTTGATATGTACGCCAACATGTTGTTTCCATATTTGCATGTTTCTACACGTCATACAAGTGATTACATTTAAAACATCTGATTGTGTGTAGTAAACGATGCCTACGATGCGCAGGGCTCGCACTACTCCGTTGTAATGTTTAGAATATTTATAAGTAGTGACAAAGGATCCTACAAAGTGAGCGCTCAAGATGCGCTTACAGCTTTTACCCATCCATACCAGTTACGTAATCCTCGGGCCAGTTTGGTCTTTAAGGTTCGATTTTTGCCTAATAAGAAACCGAGGCCAGAGGAGTGGAACAGTCGCCCCCGGGCCACAGAGCGGATCCTCTCTGGCTCCCACACCCTTGCGTCAGCAGGGCCTGCCTCGCGGTTCCTCTTCCCCCACCCCCTTCCTCCCCTGACCACAGGAGAGAGGGACTGGCCGCGGGCCGCGCCCGCCCAGCCCAGCAGCCGGAAGGGGAAGGGTCCGGGAGCGAGACCGGGCGCAGGGGCCTGAGGGAGCGTGCAGCCTGCGTCAGCCGGCCACGGACTTCTCCCTCTAGGAACACAGAGGGCGCGGACAGAGACACAGGGACAGAGAGGGAGGGAGAAGGAAGAAGAGAGAGTGCTGCCCGACGTCCTAGGTCGCCCCCTCCCGGCCGCCCCGCGCTCCCAACTGCTCCTAGCGGCTTTGCCTCCGGCCACCTGGGTCCAGTCCGGACAGCCGGACTTCGCTCGCCCGCGCCTCGCAGACCCCGCGGGAGGTCGAGGCCCCGCCTCCGGCCGCACCAGCCAACCAGTGGAAGCGCGCGGCGCCGCTGGCCAATGGCACTCCGAGCTGTCCCCGCCCCGCCCACAGGCTCCCCGACGCGAGGGGCGGCAGAAGCCCTCCATCTCGGTATTCGGAGACTGCGCCGGGCCCGGCTGGGCGGGGCCGGGCCAGTGAAGTGAGTCCAACGCTGGGGCTTCCCTCTATTTTCTGGTCGCCGCGCTGGCGGAGTCTTCACAGCCCCAGGAACACTTCCTCCCGCTTGGACCCGGGATCCGCGCACCAGACCCACCTTCCTTCTAGTGCGTCGGCTGGGCGGATGGCCGTGCGCCCTCTCCCGGCTCCCCCGCCGGGTCCCCCAGGAGGTGGGCTGCGTCGGAGGCCGAGCCAGGGCAGAGGGGCAGCGGCTGTGTGTGGGGAGGGCCGCCGAGAAGGAACTGTACGCCGCTCCTGCCTTGGGGACCCGGGTGCGGGACATACCGCGCTGTGTGCTCAGGCCTGGTCCAAAGGCAGTCGGAGGGGTAACCGCGGAGGGAAAATGACACACCGGCACCGGGTGAGGGGTTGGGCCAGCCCACCTACCCAGGGCAGCTTTTGGCCAGCGCCTCTAAGCTCCTGTCTGCTGTTTCCAGCCTTCCCTTGGTGACTCCGGAAGCAGCTGTCCTCTGGCCTTTTCTTGCACATTTTCTGAAGACGGGGGGTGAGGAGACAAAAAAAAAAAAAAAAAAAAAGTGGAAGCCGATGCTCCTGAATCTGTGTATTTCCTGAGGGTCTTTTTTCTGGGGTGGGCTAGGAGGAGCTGAGAGCGCCAGGATCCAGTCCTAATTTAAGGATCTCAACCTGCGAAAACTTGCCGGGAAACTGAGGCCCTGGAAGTATGTTCCAGGGGACAAGGTGTTCTCAACACTTTTAAAGAGATTCCTTTTTTTTTTTTTTTTTTTGGTCTCCACACCCCCGTCTTCAGAAAATGTGCAAGAAAAAGCCAGAGGACAGCTGCTTCCGGAGTCACCAAGGGGAGGCTGGAAACAGCAGACAGGAGCTTAGCTGCACTGGCCAAAAGCTGCCCTTAGTAGGTGGGCTGGCCCAACCCCTCACCCGGGTTACAGGACTTTCTTTCGGAAGGGGGGCGTTATTGGAGAGGGTGTCTGTGGGGTCCAGTTTAAAGTTCTTGGGGTATGGAAGGGTGACCAATGGGGTGAGGTGTAACTTAAGTCACTGAAGGGTCAACAGGGTCATTGGTTCACCCTGTGGATTTAATTAGTTATCAGAATGCTGTTTAAATCAAGGATGAGCAAACTTTCTAAAAGGGCTTTGTTCTGTCTCTGTCCCAGCTATTCAACTCCTCCATCACAAGTGTGGAAGCAACCATAGATACTACGTAAAGGAATGAGTGTGGCTGTGTTCCAATAGAACTTTTTTGTGGGTACTAAATTTTAATTTCAGCTAATTTTCATGTAATGAAATATTCTTTCTATTTTGTTTTCCTGTGGTCTGCAGGCTGTGGTTTGCTGACTCTGGTTTAAGTGACAGAGAGGTCAAAGTGGATCAGTGGGGATGTTTCATTTATTGAGTTATTGGGAGTCACTGTGGATTCCGTGTTTATCAGTTTCATCTTTGAGAGTTCAAAGGTGTTCAGCAGTGATCACTAAAGATGGACACTGATAGTGAATTCATTAGAGGCCAATAGGAGTTCCTTGGATATTCATGGGGACTGTCAGTGAATGTTAATGGCAGTCACTGGGAGGGCAGGGAGACAGTGGAAGTAACTGAGGGCCCACTGAGATTTAGAGTATTAGTTTGAGGGAGTCAAGAGAATCAAGAGTTCATTGAGGGCTCTTAATCAGGTCATAATAGTGAATGTCTGTGGAATCAGATATTTTGTGGATAGTCAAAGGTTGTTGGAGACTCAGAGATGCAGGATACACATGTATCTGTAAACTTATGAGAAAATATGGAGGTCACTGGAGGAGTCATAGAGACTTCTGCATCTCTGAGTACTCCTAGATACTAATGGCAGTCATTCAGGACTAGTGGGTTCCAGAGTAAGTGGGGGAGTCCCTGTGGGATCATGAAAGGTCTTTGTGGACCCTGGTAGTAGATGTCATTGGAGGTCAATAGTCACTGCAAGCAGATGGTATATGGAGACCGAGGCAATATTGAGGGGTCAATAGGTAATCTATATCATCCATGGTGGTGACTGGGAGGCAGGAGGCTGACCTGGAAACTGGGGTTTGGCTAGCTGAAGATGTTCTGTCCAACTAGGAGTATAGGGTCCATCTATTCAGCTGGCTTGAAGGATCTCTACATCCTGCCAAGGGCCTGGCTTTCTCACAATCTGAGGTCCTTCTTACTGGAAGAGGTTAATCTGTCAAGCTAAAGTTCTGGCGGGCTAGCTGACTAGGTAAGTGAGGTGTCTCCACTGGTGTAATGTCACTTTGTCCAATTAGGGGGGTCTATCTGTCCTTAAGGGATTCTGTCTTGGGTGGTTGGATGCACGGGTAGGCGGAACGTCCATGTGTCTAACCATAGGTCTTTCTAGATATCTGACTGGGCATCTTTCCATTTGTCCAAGAATGTGTCCATTTGTCCGGCTATCTGTCCTGCTACAAGTCTATTTTTCTCCCAGAACTCAGTCTATATAGAAGTCTGTCTCTGTCTAGAGATCTTTTTTGAGTATCTGGCTGGGATCTTACAGCCTGTCACCATAAGTGGCTGAAGCTACAGCCTACCTGTCAAGCTTCTAGCTACTTTGGATATTTGGCTTTCTGGCTGCACGTCCACCCTCACGTCATGACCCCCATTTGTTGTTTAACCTGCCTGCCCTCCTAACCATCTCTCCACATCTCTTCAAACATTCAAACATTCTACTGGCTTGCCTTCCACTCAGCTCAGCCTGGTATGGGGGATGGTAAGATCCTCAAGACCTCATCCACCAGCCCCTGCATGCCCCACCCCTCCCTTCTCCCAGAGGACTACAAGCTGTTCTTGGGGACATGCTGCTGCTGGTGGCCCTCTTGTTCACCCTACTGGCTGCAGTCCCATGCAACAGGAGCAGCTCATATGGCCCTGCAGATCCTGAGCACCCTGATGCCCACATGCCAATCTGCCACCTGCTTGCCTGCTGAATGCTTGCTGAACTGGCCACTCAAGAGAGCCATGTGGACTGGTGCTGGAATGTATTCAAAGATGCTTTCGCAATGCTGTGAGGAACCTAGCCTGCCTTGATGTTGCCAAGGGAAAATTCCTAACTTTACAATGGAGAATCCTAGAAGACACCACCTTAATCTGAGGAGATACTCTGAGACTACTGACATCCCTACTATACAGTTCCCTGACTTCCTTTGGTAAGCCAAAAGAGGGTGGAAGAAATTTGAAAACAAATTCTCCCACTGTTCCACTCTGTTAACCTGTAGGCTGGGTGTAGGCTACTGACCTGTTGGCCCATCCACAAGTCTGAACATTCGGCAAATACAAAAAATGTTACTCTTTCCAGTTACAAAAGGCAGCTTGAATCCACCTGTGATTGGAGCTGCTTTGGGAGGGCTTTTGTTATAGTCTCCTATCTTTTCACAGGTTCTGGGTTTCAGTGTTCTGAATGGAAGATTCCCTCCTGGACCTTTTCTGGAAAAAAGGTAAGCAGCACAGAGCTGGGTGAACAGAACCCATGAAAAAAGCCACCCTACTCTTTCTTGGTCCTGCTGCCAACCTCTAACACCCCAGGAGTTTGTGGAGGCCAGATTCTACCATCCTTAAAATGTTCATACCAACTCCTCCTCAGGCTGGCCCCACCTCTTCCAAAGTGGAGCCTGGGAATCCTCATCACCCAGAGGAAGTTCCAGGTAGGAGCACATGCTTTTAGAGCCAGTGACAACTCAGCCCTGGCTCTCTGAGCTGACACTTCGGGCTCCTGTGAACACCATGCAAACAAATGAGCTGGTAGCATCCTGGGGTCTCTAGTCAGGCTGCCCTGTGTCCTGGCTTGCAGTATCTACACATAACTTTAGCCCTGTAATGAGGGGAAACTGAACACAAAATATTTAAAATAATGTATTTGGAATATGTAATACATAAAAAATATATTTAGAATAATTTCTTTAGTTGTGATAATGGTATTATTTTTGTTGTGTCCTTACCTTTTAGATACATGTATGGAAACATTTATGGTTGAAACAATATGTCTGAGATTTGCTTCAAAATAAATGAAAGGAGTAGATATAGGGACTGGGTGAGCTATGAAGGAAACAAGGTCAACAGAGGTGGGCTCATAGACTCACTGTACAGTCTTCTCTACTCTTGTATGTTAAATTTTACACAATTAAAATATTTAAAACAATCAGGACTAGGAGATCTTTGGAAACATGGCAGAGTGAGAGCTGTCCCAGATCTCTCCCCTTGAAACAACAAACTAAACATCCAAAACTCAACAAAAAACACCCAAACTGCACACCAGCATGTCTGAGCGTGGGATCTGCACAAAAGAGCTACCACAGGTCAAAACCCCGGGTGTCAGTCTGTGGAATGAGAGAAACAAGCTGCCTCTCGCAGCAGCTGGAGCTCCCTACAGGAGACGGGGGAGGGAAGAATGAGCAGCAAATTCATGCAGCGAGTTCCCTGAACAGCCCTGCCTGGTGGTGCTGTGAGCTCCCCGTGGCCAGCTGGCTGCAGGACACAGTCATCAAGGTAGACAGCAGAGAGGTGGCTGGCAGAGAAACAACAGTTCAACCCCAAACCCAGAGGGTTCCTCCCCCATACTCTCTGAGACCAAACACTGTGAGCCCCAGGGGAATCTGAGCAAACACTACCAAAACTGTTGCTAACACTGACAGGGACTAAAACTGAGGGTAGCGAGTGTGATTAAATAACTATGAGAAATAAAAAGACATTTTTAAAGCTTTATATAAAGCAGGGATCCAAGAGGCTTAGACACCACCTACTGGAAACCAAAAGGAAAGCTCCTTTGCAACAGGCTAAAGGACAACTTTATATAATAAATATTCTTTCTGGAAAAACAGCAGAATACATTTCCATTAATGCCTAGGCAGAGAAATAGTCCATTAAATACCATGAACAACCAAGGTGACATGGCAACTCAGAAAGAAAGAGAAAAATCTTCAGAAAACAAGCTTACAGATATAGAAATATGCAACTTAAATGACAGAGAATTCAGGATGGTACCTCTGAAAAAACTCAGTGAGTTCTAAAATGAGTTATATCAACAACTTCAAGAATTGAAAAAACACCTAGATGATCAGAGCAAGGAGACTGAAACTCTCAGAACAGAATACATCTTCTAGAGATAAAGACAAAAAACCACTGCAGAGTTGAAAAATGAAATAGCAAGCTTGGGAAATAGTCACCAATGGAGGAAAGCATAGGTGATATTGAAGACAGACAGAAATCTAAAAATAAATCAGAAGAAGAGAAACCTAAGAATGAAAAATAATGAGAAAAATTCAAGAACTAGCTGATACCCTAAGGAGAGGAAACATAAGAATAATGTGCATTATAGAAGGCGAGGAAAAAGAGCAGGGACTAGAAAGCATTTGCAGAAAAATAAGTAACGAGAATTTCCCAAATCTAAGGAATGAGCTGGAGCTTGAAATTCAAGAAGACAACAGAACATCCAATTATTTCAACCCAGAAGGGCCTTCAACAAGACACAATGTATTAAAATTATCAAAAATCAACAACAAAGAGTTCTCAGGGCAGCCAGGAGAAAAAAATGGTAACTTATAATGTTAAATCCATTAGATTATCCTTGAACTTCTTAGCAAAAACTGTACAAGCCAGAAAGGAATGGAATCAAATAATTAAACTATTATGTGAAAGAAACTACCAGCCTAGAATAAGAATCCAGCAAAACTCTCCTTTAGATATGAAAGAGAGAGAAAGACATTTCCAGACATACAAAAATTGAGGGAATTCTCCACGAGGCCTGCACTACAAAAAATACTGAAAGGGATCAGTTCACCTAAAACAAATTGACAAAAAAAAGCAAACAAACATAATTAGGAGTTAAGTGATTATTGAGCAAATAGAAGCACAGGAGTGCAAACCTTACTAAGAACAGGGCATTATAAGCTTAAATAATAAAAGAATTGTTATAACAAGATAGTAATGAACATTCAGCATACATAGGGACAAACTGAGATAACAATGACTGCAAAGGGAAGGATTCAAAGATCCAGATTCGCAAAGGGGAAAGGAGGTAAGACACACGCAGAAGAAAATAGATGAGTGTGTGTGTGTGTGTGTCTGTGTATACACACAATATATATAACTATCCTCTATATATTCATAATGGTAACTACACGCCAAAGATTCAGAACCAAAGTATATGACATAAAACAAGAAGAACCATAGGCAAAACCCACAAAAGCCAACCAAAATTAAGAAAACAGAAACACAAGGACAAAGAAGCAATGGAAACACTGAGCTACAAGAAAGCAAAAGAGAAAATGGCTATAAGAAGACTTCATATTTCAATAACCACCCCTAAATGTAAATGGACAGAACTCACTAATAAAAAGGTGCAGAGTTGCAAAATGGATCAAAAAACAAAACTCAACTATATACTGCCTCCAAAAGACACATCTCAGCTCCAAAGACAAATACAGCATCAAAGTGAAAGGATGGAAAATGATATTTCAAGCAAATGGCATGCAGAGAAAAGCAGGAGTAGCGGTATTAATATCAGACAAAATAGACTTCAAAATAAAAAAGGTAAAGAAAGATACTGAGGGACCAAGGGAATCATGCATCAAGAAGACATAACACTTATTAATATTTCTAGTCCCAATCAGGGAGCCCCAAACTATGTAAAGCAATTGCTAACAGAACTAAAAAGAGAAACAGACTAAAACACTATCATAGTGGGGGATCTAAATACCCCACTGTCAGATATGGACAGATCAAACAGAAAATCAATCAGGAAATAACATCCTTAAATCACACATTAGACCAACTTACTTAAATATAAGTAATATTTACTGAGTCTTCCATTTCAAAACAACTGCTTATACATTCTTCTCTACTGCACATGGAAACATTCTCAAGAATCGATCACAGACAGCCTCAACAAATTTAAGAGGGCTGAAATCATACCAACCATATTCTCTGATCATAATGCTTTGAAGCTGGAGATCAACTGCAGAAAGAAATCAGGAAGAACCACAAATACATGGAGATTAAACAACATACCGCTGAAGAATGGGTCAGAGAAGATATAAAAAAAGAGATCAAGAGATACCTAGAAACAAATGATAATAATAGTACAATACATCAAAACTTTAGGGACATGGCAAAAGCAGTCATAAGAGGAAAATTCTTATCATTACAGGCCTATCTTCAAAAACAAGAACAAACTCAAATAAACACTTAACGCTTCATCTTAAAAACTAAAAAGGAAGAACAAATGAAGCCTACAGTCAGCAGAAAGAAGAAATCGTCAATTAGAGCAGAAATAAATGAAAACAATAGAAAAAAATAAATGCAACAAAGAGCTGGTTCTTTGAGAAGGTTAATAAAATTGACAACCCCCTGGCTAGACTCACTAAAGAAAAAAGAGAAAGGACACAAATAAACAAAATCAGGGATGAAAGAGGAGAAATTACTACTGACATCGCAGAAATACAAAGGATCATGCAAGAATACTATGAAAAAGTATATAACACCGAATTTAATACCTAGAAGAAAACGCACCAGTACTTAGAAATATACAACCTTCATAGACTAAATCAAGAAGAACTGGAAAATCTAAATAGACTGATCAGCAGTACGGAAATGGAAACAATCATCAAAAACCTACCAAAAAGTAAAAGTCCAGGACCAGATGGCTTCACCAGTGAATTCTACCAAACAATCAAAGATTTAATACCTATTCTTCTCAAACTCTTCCCCAAAATCAAAGAGGACTCATTTATGAGACCAATATTACTCTGATACCAAAACCTGGTGAAAATAACTCAAAAAGAGAAAACTACAGACCAGTATCTCTCATGAACACAGATGCAAAAATCCTACATAAAATATTAGTGATCCAAATACAGCAATATATTTAAAAGATTATATACCATGATCACGTGGGCTTCATCTCAGAGGCACAGGGGTAGTTCAAAATACACAAATCAATTAATGTAATATGCCACATAAACAAATTAAAAAATAAGAATCATATAATCAATAGATGCAGAAAAAGCCTTCAACAAGATACAACATCCATTTATGATCAAAACACTTAAAAAAATCGATATAGAAGGAAAGTACCTTAACCTGATAAAGGCCATATATGACAAACTGTCAGCCAACATTATACGTATGGTGAAAAACTCAAAACCTTCCCTCTAAGATCAAGAACAAGGCAAGGCTGTCCACTATCACTACTGTTATTCAATATAACATTGGAGGTCCTAGCGAGTGCAATCATATAAGAGAAAGATATAGAAGGTATCCAAATAGGCATCCAAATAGGAAACAAAGAAGTCACACTGTCACTATTTGCAGATGACATGATTCTCTTTATAGAAACCCCTAAAGACTCCACAAGAACACTACTAGAAACAACAAGCAAATGCAGTAACGTCTCTGGATGCAAAATCAACATTCAAAACTCCATAGCATTCCTATCTTCTAATAAAGAATTGTAAGAAAAAGAAGTAGAAAAAATGATTCCTGTTGCAATTGCAACAAAAAAGAATAAAACACCTAGGAACCTATATAATGAAAACTATAAGGCCTTATTAAAAGAAATCAAAGAAGATACAAAGAAGTGGAAAGATATTCTGTATTCTTGGGTTGGAAGAATCAACATAGTTAAAATGACCATGTTACCTAAAGCACTGTACAGATTTAATGCAACCCCCATCAAAATCTCGACATTTTTTAAAGAAATAGAACAAAAAATCATCAGGTTTGTATGGAAACACAAAAGATCACAAATCGCCAATCCGTCCTGAGAAAAAAGAACAAGACTGAAGGAGTTACTCTGCCAAACTTCAAATTATACTACAAAGCAACAGTAATCAAATGGCATCGTATTGGCAGCAAAATAGACCCATGGACCAGTGGAACAGATTCGAGAGTCCAGAAGTAAACCCATATTTATATGAGCAAAGAATTTTTGACAAAAAAGCCAAAAACCTACAGTGGAGAAAGGAAAGCTTCTTCAATAAATGGTGCTGGGAAAACTGGAAAGCCACCTGCAGAAGAATAAAACTAGACTGTTGTCTATCACCACACACCAAAATTAACTCAAAATGGCTTAAGGACTTAAATATAAAACCTGAAACAATAAAATGCATAGAAGAAAACACAGGAACTAAGCTCAAGGACCTTGGACTTAAAGAGAATTTTGTGAATTTGTCCTCAAAAGCAAGAGAAGTAAAAGCTAAAATAAATTAATGGGACCACATCAAACTAAAAAGGTTCTGCTCAGCAATAGAAATTGTCAACTAGAGACAACCATCGGAATTGGAAAATATATTTGCAAGCAACACCTCCGATCAGGGCCTAATATCCAAAATATACAAAGAACTCATACAACTCAAATAACAAGAACACACGTGATCCAATCAAAAAATGGGCAGTGGACCTGAACAAACACTTCTCCCTAGAGCACATACAAATGGTCAACAAATATATGAAAAGATGTTCAACATCACTACCTATTAGGGAAATGCAAATCAAAACAACAATGGGATACCATCTCACACCTGGTAGAATAGCTATAATCAAGAGGTCATGTAACAAGTGTTGGAGAGGATGCGGAGTAAAAAGTACCCCTCAGACACTGCTGATGGGACTGCAAATTGGTACAGATACTATGGAGGTTCCTCAAAAAATTAACATTTGATCTACCATATGATCCAGCAATCCCTCTACTGGGTATTTACCCCAAAGACTTAAAAATCCATATCCATAAAAATACTTGCACACCGATTATTAACAGCATTATTCACAGTGGCCAGGACACAGAAGCAACTGAAGTGTCCTACAATAGATGATTGGCTAAAGAAGCAGTGGTACATATATACAATGGAATATTATTCAGCCATAAGAAGAGATGAAATACTGCCATTTGCAACAACATGGATGGACCTCGAGATGATGTTAAGCAAAATAAGCCCGACAGAAAAGTTGAAAATCACATATCACTTATATGTGGGATATAAACCTAAAAGCAACAAATGAGCAGGATAAACAAACAGAGACCCATGGACAAAGACTATAGACTAGTGGTTACCAGAGGACTATAGAGTAGTGGTTACTAATGGGGTAGGGGACAAGGGGTGAGGTAGACAGGGTATAGGGGGTCAAGTATAGGAGGATACAGGAAAGCGAAGTAGGGAAAGGTGATCAAATATATATGGCAGCTGAAGGAAACTGGACACTGAGTGGTAAACACACAATAGAATATACAGATGTCCAAATGGTAATGAACATCTGAAAATTATGTAATTGTATTAACTAATGTACCCCAATAATCTTAATTTAAAAATAAATATAAAATGAAAAAAATATAAAACAATAAGGACCTGTTAAGACAGTGTAGAGCAGGGGTCTCCAAACCCCAGGCTCTGGACCAATATCAGTCCATGGCCTATTAGGAACTGGGCCACACAGCAGGAGGTAAAAAGCAGGCAAGCAAGAGGAGTTTCTTTGTATTTGAAGCTGCTCCCCAGCACTAACATCACCGCCTCTGCTCAACCTCAGATCAAGCATTATATTGTCATAGAAGCACTAGTCTCTGGTGCCGAAAAAGTTGAGAATCACTAGCATAGAGGGTAGAGGCTTTGTACAGCTCTTGTGACCACACCAAAACTGAGGAGACCAGGGACTAAACTGCAAGCAGAGTTACCTAGGGTCTGGATGAACAGAAGCCCTACAACTAGGAAGAGAAATAAGAAATCACCTTGGAACAGTTGGAGGGGGCAGAGATGCGAGGTTGCTCTGGTCCCACATGGCTGAGCAAGACAGAAGCTAGAGTAGCTGCAGAGTTACATCTTAAAAGGTCCATGACTGCGACCAGACTTTCTTGGTGATTGACTCGGTCGCTCTGAGCTCCAGCACTGGGGTGGCAGCTTGGGGTTACCAGGGACACACAAGGGAACACTTAGTTGTCAGGCTTTGGGGCAAGGACTGAAGGAGAGGCTTTCTCCCAGACAGAAGTGCTGGTGGTATCCGTCGTTCCTTTGTTGAGCTTTCCCCACTCCCAGTGTGCAGATGCAGATGCTGCCATAGCTGAGATGTCATCAAACTCGATAACAGAGGTCGCTTAGCCCAGAGAATTCCCTGAAATTCCGCCCCTCCCAATTAGCAGCCCTATCCAAGCCACATCTAGGGGTGTCCTTGGTGTGCCCTGTGCCCCTCACCGATCAGCTCCAAGCCTGCAATTGCAGCAACCAGCCTCAGTTTTTGGTGTGGCCTCTTGAGGCAACTGTAAGCACAGCACAGGTGGCAACCATCTGTGGATTGCCTTGTGACTCTTACCAGGTGTTCCTGGAGGGTCACAGGCTGGGGCTAAACTTGGCCTGCAGCTGGCCCCCTCTCAGGATTGTGCCACGGAGACCTACAGGACACCTACTACACAAAGCCACACCACTAATACCAGATTTAGGAGCTTTACCTATTACACAGAAACAGATTCAGAAAGGCAGCCAAAATGGAGAAACAAAGAAGCATGTCTCAAATGAAGGAAAGAACAGACCTCCAGAAAAAGATCTAAACAAAGTAGAGACAAGCAGTCTAACAGATGCAGAGTTCAAAACACTGTATAAGGATGTTCAAGGAACTTTGGGGATGAGTAGATGAACTCAGAACTTTAACAAAGAGATTAAAAAAAAACAAACATTAAAATGGAGAAGGAAATTATAAAAGAAAACTAGTCAGAAATAATGAATACAATATCTGAGATGAAGAGTACATTAGAAGGAATCAACAGAATGGAGGAAGTGGAGGATCAAATCACTGGTATAGAGGATAGGGTATCAGAGGACACCCCACCGGAACAGCACCAAGAAAAAAGAGTCCAAAAAAATGAAGATAATTTAAAGAGTCTATGGGACAACATCAAGCATAACAACATTTACATCATAGGGGTACCAGAAGGAGGAGAAAGCAAGTTGAAAACCTATCTGAAGAAATAATGATGGAAAACTTCCCTAACCTGATAAAGGAAATAGACATACAATCCCAGGAAGCTCAGAGTCCCAAAAAAATGAAATGTCAAGCTATGACAGAGAGAGAATCTTAAAAGGAGCAAGAGAAAAGCAGTTACCTACCTACAAGGGAGCTTCTGTAAGACTGTCAGATGATTTCTCAAAAGAAACTTTGCAGGACAGAAGGGCTTGGCAGAAAATAGTCAAAGTGATTAAAATCCAAGATCTACAGCCAAGATTACTGTATCCAGCAAAGCTATCATTCAGAGACCAAGGACAGATAAAGAGCTTCCCAGATAAGAAAAAGCTAAAAGATTTCATCACCACCAAGTAGTACCACAGAAAATGTTGGAGGTACTTCTTTAAGATGACAAAATATATATCAAAAATATGAATAAAGAATGGCAATAACTACATAGCCATCAATGAGTATTTCAAATGAAAAAAAAAGTACCACAAGGAAGTGAATAATAAATGATTTGCATCTTGTTTATTTTCTATCTGTCTCTGGCTAATAGCTGGCCCCCAGCACCAAGCCCTGCTCTTAGTAAAAATTCTATGTTCACATTGTTAAAAAACAAAACACCAGTGACTAAAAACCTGTTCTATGCTGGCGAAACAGCACTCACCTGGGAGGATGCTCAGAGTCCGCAAGGGGCAGCCTCATCAAGGCTGTGATGTTTACATGAGATATAGGGCAAACACAGTACAAGGGCAGGAGGCCCACACCTACTGAAGATCACCTTCAGTACAGGGACATGCAGTTGGATAAATGGTGGCTCCCAAAATATGCCCACAGCCTAATTCCTAGAGCCCGTGTGAGATTTGGAGGGGAAAAAGGTCTCTGCATATGTGATTAAGTTCAGAATCTTGAACTGAAGAGGTCATCCTGGACTTTATAACAGGCTTTAAATCTGATAAGTGTCCTTGTAAGAGACATACAGAGGAAACTCGACATACAGTAGAGGAAGGCCATGTGAAGATACAGGCAGAGACTAGAGTGATGCAGTTAAAAGGCAAGGAGTACCAAGGATTACTGGCAGCTACCAGCAGCTGGAAGAGGCAAGGAATGGACAAGGAGTCAGGGGTGGAGCCAACAGCTTGATCTTCTGCATCTGGCCTCTGACTGTGAATAAATGTCTGTTGTTTTAAGCCACTCAGTTTGTGACAATTTGTTAACCAACACAGGACATCATACTATGCTACTTTTATATTCTGAAATTTTCATAACCTGCAAAACATTTTAATAGCATATTCTTCATTTGTGAAGTGAGGCTGTGGCAAGCTGGAAGAGGCCCTGGAAGACCCTGAAGAAACTAACTGGACTCACATGAGTGAAACCAGATGTCACAGACATCCATGAGGTCCTATTCCCTGCTCTAAATGCCATGGCTCAATGGGTTCTCCCTCAACACCCCTCTCTCATTGGGCTGCTCTTGTTTCTGGAACCCTTATGAGCACTGCCTACCTCAGGTCTTTCTTTGCATGCATTATCCAGGTGGCCCCTACTGCTTCATGCCATCACACAGAGACTTCTTCCTCTCCAAATGCCTACCTGACTTGTTTCTTCACGGGCTCATCCCCACCTGGTGTGATAAATGTCTCCCTTATTGTCATCACCCCTTCACGTCAACTTGTCTATTCTCTAGGGTCTTGAAATTTATTCTGTGTAAAACCAGGGCCCTTGGGTATATAACAGGGAAGTGGGCAGAGAGGGAAGAACAAAGCAGATATGTGTGGAGAGGCCAGAGCAAGACTCAGCCTCTTCTAGGAAACCCTGGCCCTCCTGTGTGACCTCGGATAATTCCCACCCTAACAAGAGAGCTGGAAGTGTGCACAGTGGGTAGTCCCTAAGGTGTCACTGTGTCCCTAGTGAATGAAAAGAAAGTGTGCCTATGTGCTCGGCAGGCAAAAGGATCCTGCTGAGCACTAAGAAGGTGCTTACTGCTGTGTGTCAATCATCTGTGTCAGTCCCCTGAGTCTCACACTTGTTGGGAGCAAACACAACAGACCCTGCTACCTGTGCCCAACCCTCCTCCCAGATGATGAGCTCTTACAGGGCCCAGACTGCCAAGTGACAGTACCACCACCTTTCCCTGGGGCAACACCAAATGCTTCTAATGGCTCAGGGGCAAACCAGCACACTGGGCCTCCTTTATCCTATACACACTGTCAATACCAGGCCTGAAAATGTCCCTGTGCTGTCAGGTCACCACCTGAGGAGACCATACTGATATCTTTCTTCACACTCACCCCGACAGCGGGCCTCTCTGGACCACTCAGAAGCAAATGGCTCAGTGTGGCACAGAGACTTTATTCTGATCTCCCCCACCTCCTGGGTCCAAGTCTGCATCTTGATCGAAGAATAGGCTCACTCGGCACTCAGAAAAACCCTCTTGTGTGCAGTGTTGGTATAGGGGTGCCAGCGCCACTCCACATCTGCTGTGGCCTCCTGTTCCAGCGTGCCCTGGCGGATCATGTACACTGGTGGTGGGGAGGGGTGGGGAACATTGTCACCTACAGAGCCGGTATCTCCCCACCCCCAGATTTGAGATAAAGCCCCAAACTCACACTTTAGCTCAAAGCGAGGCCCGACCTCTGTTAGCTCGACATTGCGGTGGTTGGTCTTCCTGTACACATGGTGCCTGGGGAAAGGGGAGGTAGGGCAGGAGTGAGAGGAGGCAGGGAGCAGCTGCAGGCAATAACAAACACGAAGGTCAGGATACCATTCCAGAGAGCCCAGTCCACAGACATACCGGAAGGAGATGTAGTCATCCTGGTTGGCAAAGGTGATGACCCGGTGGCTGTCATCTTTGGGCACAGGGAACAGGTAACGAAGTATGTCAGAGACCTGGGGCAGAGGGAAAGAGAGTGAAGAATGCCTAGCCCAGCAACCCCTGCCGCCAGCTCTCATCTCGCAGCCTGCAGCCCCAGACTCACCCGCTTGCCCAGGCGGGAGGAGAAGCCATGCATGATGAGGTGAGGTTTGGCTTCTGACACGGTGCCCAGGTCCGGGACATCATGCCGCATAACCACATTGCACAGTGTGAAATAAGCAGTGGGGCCGAAGGGCAGGTGGCTGACAATGAACCCCACTGGCGGGGCAAGGCAAGCCGTTTAGAGACCATGTCTGCTCTCAGACGGCCACCCCAGCACACCTTGCCCCCTCCTACCAGCCTTACCAGGTGTGCCTCGATGCTCGTGGACAACCAGCAGGTCAGTGACCCCATTGGCTTTGCAGGCTCGCACCAGTGCCCCCACCTCATGTCGGCCACGGTTCATGCGCTGGGCACCTGGGAACACCAGCTTCAGCTCCTGCACATGTACACACTCTGGTAAGGACTCAGGCCACTGTACCTGAGTATCTTCCACTCACTCCCTGCTACTGGTTACCTTTGCAAACATTTTGAGGCGGGAACTAGGGTCTCGGGAGGTAGTGATCATGACCTTGGGATCCTCGACCCCTGCCCATCGATATTCATCATCCACGTGATTGGTCACACCTGTCAGAAACGTGAGGGGCAAGAATGTGACATTGTCTTGGGAAGTTAAATACTAACTTGAGGATGGCCAAATCCACCCAGAGCAGCACCATCTGACAATATCTTCAATAATGAAATGCTCCACACTCACCCTCAACAATAGGGTGGCTCCCAGTCACATCAGCTACAAGAGTAAGTGTGACCGAGAAACTAAATTTTTAAATTTGATTTAATTTCAGTCATTTAAGTTGTATTAATCACGTGAGGCTAGTAGCTATTGTGCTAGCCTAGGTCCAGCTTCTATTAAGACCATAGTAACAGACTCTTATCTTTCATAACAAATACTTATAACATTTGTGATTCCTTTCATATTTGTTGCATAATGCAATGAGTAAAACATTTGGGTGCCAATGAAGTGCTGGGAGATGGGGAAATGGCCGTGAACAAAATGAACAGTGTCCTGCCCTGGCAGAACTTATATATTCCAGTGACAGGAACAATTAATAGATATAGCAGAGCAGAGAGTAAGTTGGGTAATATTGTATGTTTCTAAATGGAACTGGGAGCACTCAGGGAGAGCTTCACTGAGTTGTCATTGGTGTAGAGCCATGAGGACTCCTGGGAAACAGTTCTAGGAGCAAGAGTCGCAGAACTTTCCTTAAGGTGTCTGAGGAAGGACATGGAGGCTAGTGGATTAGAGTACAGGAAAAGGGGTTGGCCCACAGTGTCAGGGAAAGTCACCTTCACCGCCGGCATCATCAAACTCCAGGGACCCCTGTAAGGCCAGAGCCTCCCTGCGTAACTCGGTGGGAATCAGGCGGTTCTCTGCAAGGGGAAGACAGGGGAGAGTGAGACACGTGCATGGAACACTCAGTTAATACAACATTGTAGCTTACAATCCTGCACAAACTTGAGGAAAAAAAAATACCTTTCTTTCTTCTTTGTAAGCAGAGAGATGATAGATGATTTTTGGGGATGAGGGTGGAGATACAAAACTATTTTTGTTTACATGCTAACCTGTTAACAAAGACTACAGGATACTTCATTTTCTATGGTTCCTGAGTTTCAAGCTTCAAGGCTTTCTAAAATATTTAATCATGTGTATGTGTTGCTTTTGTAGTTAGAAAAAAATTAAGAAATTAAAATTTTAAAGAATACAGACTACACTTTCTGTATGAAGGTGGACCAGAGATCCTGAAACCCTCTGAGAACAAAACTGCTAATCATGATGCTCTGAGTCAGAAGCTTCCTCTGTGAACTAAAGTTCCACGCAGCAGAGGGGCTGGGTTTGGGCATGTCCACTTTGGAGGACAGAACTGAATATGAACAAGTCCCCTGACCCAGCGCTTCTCTCCAGTGTGCCCTCGAGGAACTCTTGCCCATGGAAAATAGTCATCTGAAGGAAACCCCCACTACACTCAACAGACTTTGGAAACAATGCTAAACAAAAACATAAAGCTGCAAAAGAATGCATACAACCTAATGCTACCTTTAAACTAACTAAAAATCAACCAATATGATCTAGGGGTACAAAGAAGTATAATATAAGCATTAAAAAAAAAGCAAGAACACATTATATTCTTAGACAATATTTAATATTGTGGTATCTAAGTTGTGGGAAATATTCCTGAATTTCAATATATTAATTATTTTCATTTCTTAAGGTGGACAGATAGATCACAAATGTTTATTTAACATTATGATTAATGCAAACATACATACATAATCACACACTTATATTCACAGCCTAGGTACATCGAAATGAATTTAAAATACAGCTATTGAGTTGATGTACCATCAGATATCAAAGATTCACCAACACAAGAACACAATAGGAAATAAATACGGCATTTCAATCAGACATGTGTGACGGAGTCTTCATTAGTATGGCAAATGGAAAGTGGGGAAAACACTGGAAATTTGTTTTCCTAATTTACAACGCAAATACAATTAAGTTTTACACGGTTCAACAGTTTAAGATATGCTTGTTACCTTGCATTGAAGCACGAAGCAAACTGAAAAACCACAGGGCGAGGGATCTATAGGACCATAGTAAAATTTTAAATTTGAGGATAGACCCACTGTAAACAAAATTAATAGGCAAGCTGTAAAATCTGGATACTGCAGCATAAAGGACAAGTAATGCATACCACCGTATGGAGGGACATTGGCAAGCCAACAGCAAGACCCAACAGGCAAGGAAAATGGTCAATAAATACTTGAAAATTTATTCCCTGCCACACTATCACAGAGGAATGCTAAATAATCGCGCTTTATATCATCTGGTCTTTCTATTGGGGTTTTAAAATGCAAACCCACAGTCTTCCTAAGACTGGCTTGAAGCCGCGGGGCGGCGGGGGCTGTACCTTCGAGCGCGCGCCGCACCTTCTCCTTCTTCTCGTGGGCGGAGCGCTGCGCCTCCTCACGGGCCTTGCGGTACAGGTACTCCCGGCGAAGGCGGGCCTCACGGCGCAGCTGGGGAACAGAGAGTCCGGTCAGCCCCTCTTTCGGCACGCACGCCGGGACCTCTGGGGACCACCCGCCCCAAGCCCGGGGCCACGTCCCCAGCCCTCCACGAACTCCGCAAACATCCCCACCATGCTGAGCACCACTTCCACGTGGGTCCAGGAGAATCTGTGGGCACCTCCTGCGCAACGTCGTTCTCGCTTCCGCCCTCAACCAAAAGTGCAGTTAGAGGCTTCACCAAACGCCGCTGCAGTCAAGAATGCCCAACGTTAAGATGGCAGACAGCGGCTAGGCGTCTCAAGGTGATTGGCCAGTCCGGAGCGCATGCTCACTGGAGCAACCAATAGGCGGGGGGGGGACTGGCAAGATGTTGTCACGTGACTTAGGGCAGCCGTTAATGATGTAGTCCTGTAACTTCACCTGCTATCGCCGCTATGCAGGATGCCCAATTTTAAGATGATAAACTGCTAAAAAAGCGATTGGTGGCTCGAAATAGTGCAGCAACTGTAAAAGAAGCACAACGGTGGACCGTAAGGTCGGCTATCGGCTCCTTCTGGAATTAAATCTACAGCCTCTTCTCTTTTAAAGTGGTTGTTACGCCTCCTCACAGCGCCATAGCGATAGCACTACTTTTAAAATGCAGCCGCTTCCAGAAGCGACTCGGAACTACCTACGGCTCTCTCTGAGTATCTGGTTGATTGATCCGCTTCGTCGGCTAAACGGAGAAAGCAGCTAATCAGTTCCGAAACGCTGCTGTTTTGAGGACACTTGCATTTAAAAGCTGTGACCCAACGGCTTCCACAAGGTGGGCGTCTAGGCCCATAGCTGCAAGCGCCCCTTGAGAGCGGATCTCGCGCTTCTATTGGCTATAATACCGGCACAGTGGGCGGTGCTCGGGCGACCTGGAAGGAGGCAGGCTGCAGACTCCAGCGTGGTGGGCCAATGGCGGTACCGGACCTACGGGCTGAGCTGGACTCGCTGCTTCTGCAGCTGCTTCGTGACCTGGAGGAGCTGGAGGCGAAGCGGACGGCGCTGAACGCCCGAGTGGAGGAGGTGGAAGCCTAAGCCAACGAGCGGGCGGGCGGGCGGGCAGGCACGCCGATGTAAACCCGGTTTCACCCCTCTTCTCTCTCCGCAGGGCTGGTTCTCGCTGTCCAAAGCTCGCTACTCCATGGGTGCCAAGTCAGTAGGGCCCCTACAGTATTCCTCCCGCATGGAGCCCCAGGTCTGCGTCTGCACCAGGTGAGGGGCCTTGCATGCTGGAACGGGTGGGCCGGCATTGCCCAGGACGGAGCTGTCAAAGGTCCATTCTCTCTTCTCATTCTTTAGCGAGGCGCAAAACGGACTCCAGAAATTTTGGGTGGTGAGAGCCAGCGCCCAGACTCCAGAGGAGGTGGGGCCCCGCGAGGCAGGTGAGCCTACTCCCACTTCCCTCCTTCCCGTTAGGGGCCCCTTCCCGAAGTCAAAGACAAAATACACAGGACAATTGAGGAGATGATTTTATTCAGGTTGTTGCGAGAGAGAGCTCCAGATCTGAAGATCAGAAAGTCTCAGAGAGCAGTTTTGCCTTAGACTTTTATAGGGAAAAATAGACAAGTTATAAGTGAAGTTCTTTACAGTTGAGGTTGTTTTGGAATCGGGGGACGTCTCAGTTGAACAGAAAATGTTTAGTTCTGTGTCTAGCGAATTTCAGGAGGACAAACTTAATCTCAGCTAATCATTCGTGATAAAGAACGAGGAGTTGGAGAGTCTGGCCTTTTGGCATGTTCAAGGCAAAATGAGAAAGATCAGTGGCTTTGTCACAGAACAAGAGGGTCATCTGTTGGTTTATGAGTCATGAGAAATTGTAGACAGAGACAGACCTTCATTTGAATCACAAGTGGTTCTTTGTGGTTTGCTGTTTTATGGAATATAAAAGGTTGGGGGGATTTCCCAACCATCAGTATTTTCTGAAATCATGAGCTCAGATTATGTTCAGCATTGTCACTTGGAAGACAAGGGCCAGGTTATAAAACCCTAATCTTTAGCCTGTCTTTCTGCAGCTCTGCGCAGGCGCAAGGGCCTCACCAGGACTCCAGAGCCGGATCCCTCCCCAGCCCTTCAGGACCCTCTGAACTGGTTTGGAATCCTGGTGCCTCACAGTCTGCGGCAGGCCCAAGCCAGCTTCCGGGAGGGTGAGTGGACTCTGCCAGTTGGCCATGTGGCTCTGAGCCAGACTCGAACCCTCCATCTACATGGAGTGCTTGAACACTAATGCCAGGTCTAGGGTTAGTCTTCAAAGGGCTTTGCAGGTTTTCTCCGTGGCAGACGTTTGTTGCTTACCTGCTGTTTTTTTTTTAAGTGTTTATTGGGTGTTGGCAGTGTTCCAGGCTCATGATAGGTACTAGGGATATAGCAGGAAACAAAAGGGACAAACATCTCTCATAGAATGTTATCCTCTTGAGGGGAGAAATACAACCTGTAAATAATTAAGTAATGAGAATTGCTATGAAAAATTAAGGTAGGGTATGATGAATGGAGCGGAACAGGCTGAGGGAGCTATTTCACAAAGGGTGGCCTGGAAAGGCCTCTTTGAAGAAATGAGAGAGCTTTGTGGGTAATCTGGGGGAACTGTTTTAGGGAGAGAGTCCAGCTAGTTGAAAGCCATGAGGCAACACTGCATCTGGCATGGCAGAGAAAAGGCCAGTGGGCTAGAGTGGAGTTGGTACAGCAAGTGCCAGGAGCTGAGGTCAGAGGGGGCCAGGCTCAGATTATTTGAGGGCTCTGTAGGCCCTGATTTTGAGAGTGATGGGGTGGATTCCCAGGGTGACAGGAGTTTTGTGGATACTCGTGGGAAAAGACAAGACAGATGGATAAAGCAGTGCCAGGAAATAGCCAGGCTTGAGATGCAGATGGAGGACGTAGAGGAGGCGGAGGAGGAGGCAAGTGGTGGGAACCTATGTTTTGAGAATAGAAACCCCAAGGGTTTGCTGACAGATCAATTTGGGAATAAAGGAAGGAGAGAAGTGAAGGTTGAACCCAGTGTCCAGCTAAAATGCCTGGGAAGATGGAACTGTCCTCACCTGGTGTGGGAGAGCTTCAGAGCAGTGGCTGAGAGGACATCAGGAGTTGGGTGTGGGTGCCTTCCTAGTGCTGTGTGGGAGAGATTCTGAGTGAGCAGTTGGGCACATGCACCTGGAATCTGGGAGAGGCCTGAGCTGAAGAGAGCGTTTCAGAAGCCCACTGCTTGACACTGATGTTTAAATTTCCAGGTTGCTGACGCAGATGCATTATTAAAGCTAACATGGAGTAAGAGCAACAAAGATCCTGGGAGTAGTAACAGGAAGTGAGGGAGCAGAAAGGGAGAAATCATTAGAGCAGACTGAGAAGCGGCAGTGAGTTAGAAGGAACACCCAGAGTGAGGTCTCGCAGAAGCGAAGAGGAGAAAGTGTTTCCTGGACAGAGGTAAACAGATGTGTAGCCAGCTCTGTTGCTGGGCAGGTAGGCTAAACACAGGACTGGCCAATGGACCGGGCAGTATGGAGGGCCCAGAGGACTTGACAGCAGCCATTCCGGCAGAGACATCAGGCAAAAGCCACCATGAAGTAGATCCAGGTAGACCACTGTTGGGGTAGAGAAAACAGGTGGAAAGAGTGAAGGTGAGAGCAGTGAGGGGCTGTGATGATGGAAGAAAAAAGGAAGAAAATAAGGGTATGAGATAGTGTTATGATCTGGATTTTTAGTTCTTGGTGGGTGATAGGAGGGGGTCAAGGAAGTCTTCGGAGAAGGTGACTTTTTAGCAAAGACCTGAAAGAGGTGTCAGTGTGGGTCCAGTAAGATTCTGCAGCGGCCATTGCAAGGCTGTACCTGGAATGTTTTAGGAATAGTGCAGAGTCATATTCCAGAGAGGTCTGGAACTTTTCCAGTCCCTGGAGATGTCCAGAGTCCCCTGAGTCATGTGTCACACCACAGATACCATAATAATAAATCTCTCCCCTTTAGGCCTGCAGCTCGCGGCAGACATGGCCAGCCTTCAGATCCGCATCAACTGGGGTCAAAGCCAGCTTCGGGGGCTTCAGGAGAAACTCAAACAGCTTGAAGTTGGGGCCACCTAACTGGCCACAGAGACAGGCCATGAGCACAGCTGTTCTTCAATGTGGCCGCCTTATCTCAGGCCTTCTTCCTTCACAGATTGCTCCCCCCCCCCACCCCACACACCTTAAAATTTCTCTGGTCTGCATGTTTCCAACATTGTTAGGTATGAAAGTTTGAAGAGGCAAACAGTAATGTTGAAAATCACTACTGTGAAACCACTTCTAGTCCTGTATTCTCCTAGGGCACACTCATGTGAGATAGGTACAAAGCTGTTAGGTTAGTTCATACTATTGAACAACTGGAACAACCTCATGCATAGATCATTTAAGGTGAAATACTGCACAGCTAGTGTTAGGAAGGACAAGAAGTAGGTGCTTCAGCTTCACTAGATCATCAAAACTGATTTTGATGGAGGGAAAAAAACCATACATGGCTTATAGATCAGGAGAGGATTACACATCAATAAAAGACACAAACACCTGTGTAGATGGGCAGTCCTTGCCAGAAAGTAAAAAGGATATGTAGATTATCAAATGAACAGTAAGAAGAGACCTTTCAGGTTTTCAAAAACCTGCCTTTATCTTTCCAGGAGTGAGGCTGAACCTCTTATAATTTGTTGAAGGGCCAATTGTATTTCCTGTTCTGGAAATTCTGTGTTCTTGCTTCATTTTCCTACTGGGTTGTTGATATTTTGAGCAGTTTCTAGGAGCTAATTTTTATGCTTGGGAATATTGGTCCTTTGTTCATAATATGAGTGTTGTAAATTTTTTTTCCCAGCTTGTTTATTAACTTTGCTTACAATGTTTTTTAAAAAACTTGTTATTGTAAAATAAAACACATTACATTACAGAACAATACAGATCAATTGAATAGCATAATGAATAATTAAAGTGAAAGACTTAGTAACCATCACCCAACTCTTATGTTTTTATAGTCGGTTTTCTTAATAAAGTTGAATTTATCAGCTGTTCAATGATTTCTGGATTTGGGGTTGTAATTGATGCCATGGTAAGGGAATTCTCCAATTTTTCTCAAGGACTTGTTTCATTTGATGTGTGGGTGAGTTCGACATCCAACTTTCTCTTTTCTACCGTAGGTCCTCACATGTTTTGTTGATTAATCTTTCATTTCCACTGATTTGAGATGCCACCTTTTTCTTTCATTTCATCCCAGTGTATACCCATACCATATTCTATTTCATTGAATTTACACAGGTACCCCACTTTTAATTCTTGAGCCTTAACATATTCTGTAATCACAGTAGGACAGATTTGCTGTTAGATTGGGGAGAATCACTTTTGGTTTATGGCCATGTTGAGCTCAAGTTGTCAGTGAGAAGCCTCAAGGAAGCATTCAAAGAGAAAACCCATGACAAGGAAAAGACATCCCTCCCCACCCATGAAGGTTGAATTTCAGAACAAAATCCTGCTGCTGCTGGTAGGACTGCAAATTGGTACAGCCACTATGGAAAACACTATGGAGGGTCTTTAAAAAACTAAGTATTGATCCAGCAATCCCTCTACTGGATATTTACCCCCAAAGACTTGGAAACTCATATCCGAGAACATATTTGCACATCGATGTTCATAGCATCCTTATTCACGGTGGCCAGGACATGGAAGTAACTGAAGTGTCCTACGATAGATGATTGGCTAAAGAAGCAGTGGTACATATATACAACGGAATATTACTCAGCCATAAGAAGAGATGAAATATTGCCATTTGCAACAACATGGATGGACCCCGAGATAATCAAGCTATGTGAAATAAGCCAGACAGAAAAAGTTGAAAAACACATGATAGCACTTATATGGGGGATATAAACCTAAAAGCAGCAAACAAACATGACAGAAACTCATGGACATGGACAATAGACTAGTGGTTACCAGAGGGTAGGTTACCAGAGGTCAAATATGTGGTGACAGAAATCTAACTACGGGCAGTGAACAATGAACATGCAGTGAACACGCAATATATATTTGTGTGTGTGTGTGTGTGTGTGTGTGTGTGTATTGTTAATACTGGTTTTTGTTAACCAATGTCACCATAATAAAAAAGTAAATAAAAAAATTAAAAGCATAGTACGAAAAAAAAATCCTCCTATTGACAAAGAGCTAACCAGTGAGATTTAGAAGGCAAAATAAGTAATTCCACTTTTGTTTTTCACAGGAAAGAACTCACAAGGTACTAGGTGGGGGTCCTTTATGTTGATTTTAGATGTCTGTTGATGTTGAAGGTCAAGCAATAACCTCCATTTACCGTTTTAAGTTTCAGGTGTGGCAGTGCTCCCAGAGGGTGTGCAAATACCCGTAGTGGTGGCAACCAACCCTGAGCCATCAGCGGGGCACCAGATCTAGGAGACTGCAGGCCAACCAGGAGAGGCCTGGACATTCAAACCCAGGCTCAGTCAGGAGAAAGGGGTCGGTCTATGAAGTTGTGGCTCTCACAGCCACAAGCAGGCCGTAATTCCGCGAAGAGGAAACAGGCTGTGGTGTGCAATGTTAGGCGTAGGTGCTGAGTTAACTGATGAAGTATACTAAAGAAAAAGCTACCCCTAGTGGTTCCCATATGGTCTAGCGGTTAGGATTCCTGGTTTTCACCCAGGCGGCCCGGGTTCGACTCCCGGTATGGGAATGACATATCTATTCCTAATTTTGGCCACTAAAACACCTCAGATCTTACTATTTAAATCTAAAAAAATCGAAGCCTAGAAAGCTCTGGACCCCAATGTTGTGTGTTTTAATTAAAGGCCTGTTCGCATTACATCGTTAGCTGGTTGTTTTCTCTATTAGTAACTCAATTATATTAGATACTATATACATTATAGAGATGAACAATGTTATAAATATTTAAATACTAAGAATATTTAAAATATTCAGAGTTTATTGTCAAACTCCCCTTAGAGGCGATCCTTGATAGGCCCCTCCCACACACCTCTGGGTAGGCCTTTTGGGAAGCCAGTGGCGTGTGGCTGGGAGGAGGAGAGCTGTGCCAGGGCAGGTGCAGTCTTTCCTCCAGTTCGCCCAGAGGATAAAGTGCCTCAAACTATTGGAGAGGGCCGGTTGCAAGAGGTCTCTGTCAACTGAACTTTCACTAGGCTGCGTTGTTTCCCTTGTGATTAGTGGCAAAGAAGTTTTCCCTGGAAAACATATGGCATGGCCCTGCCATATGTAAATAATAATAAAACCTATTGAAACAATTGGCCCAGTGAGCAGGGTGGTTTGGTCCCTGAGCAAATGACATGCCACTAGAATGCTCCTGACTTACTGACAGGTTCTTGAGACAACCAGGGCAGGCTCGCTGCTGGCTGTGGCTGCTGGCTGTGGCAGCAGCTGCTTTGTGTTGCCGCCAGCAGATGTTACTTTGAATCCACTCCACAAATTTAGGAACTTGTGAACAGAGTTCTCCCCTAGTTCCTATCTGAGTCAAGATGTCCAGTGTCTAAGAGCCCCTGGGGGCAACCCAAATTAATTGGCTACTTCCAATTGTTGAAAGGCTCCTCCTGCGGAAAGAGATGTGGCTCCTTCCAAGTACCACCAGATGGGCCTGAGCAGCCCCACGGGTAACACTGACAAGTGCTGAGACAACCGAAGCTTTACCTTCTGTAACAAAATTGTTTCCTTTGTCCTTTTGCACATTATCATAGGAAGCGACTCTTCCTGAGCTGTTCACAGGGCCAGTCCCAGCAACCATGGCACCAGTGTCCTCTGGTAAGGGTTGTGATTGTTATGTTGTTGTCTGTCCAGCTGCCTGGCTCAGCAGGGTAGGAGGGATCCCAGGGACGAATACCGGTTACACAAAGCTTAATGAAAAAGAAAAGTGGGGAAAACCATCCCCATCCTGCCTAAGACCCCTGAGGAAGTCACGCCATTGATTCAAGAATGTAAAACCTGAACAATGCTCATGGCCCTTTCAATCAACAAAAATTATCCAATGCTCACGGGCTTTTCTGTTTGCCAGCACACCAAGGGCCTTATGCTTAAAACCTAGAGCCCTCAAATATTGATGAAGCCACTGTAGCTTTACTGGTAATGGATCTAGACCCTCAGAGGTCAACTGAAATTTCCCAGAGAGGGAGGCCATCACCTATAGACAGAGCCACTTGGGACCACCAAGAATTCACCTGGTAAATATTCAAAGGTCAGAATAGTTGGGGACAGACAGAGATTACAACAGAAATTAAAATTTTTTTACCTGCCTAAAGGTATAATCCATTCTAAAAGACTTTAGCCCCTCCTCCCCCCAAAAAAACAACATTGTAAAAGGACTGGTACCTCAGACCGGGGGGCTAACCAAGAAGAGGCTGTTACAGCTCTCTAAGTGCAAACCCCAATCCCTGGAAAGAGGATGGAAAGCCTTGGAAAGAGCAATGGCTGCCTACAGGGAAACCTCCCTCTCCTTCATTTCTGTTGTAACTACCTAGAAGGTTCACATGTAGTGTTATTAGTCAGAGACAGAAACTAAAAACCATAGATTCAGGGAGCTAAAAGCCTAAAATAAACAAACAAAAATAGAAAAATAAAATGGAAAACAAACAAACAAATGTAGATACAGGGTAGAAAATAAAAGGTAAACAAATAAAATTTATATAAGTGTGTGTGTGTGTGTGTGTGTGTGTATAAAAGTTCATAATTTGACTCAATTGTAAATAAAAAAATTACTAAAATAATTTATATAACAAAAAGATAAAAGGGTCACTGATTGGCTTTTGTGCCTTTACAGCATAGGTCCTAAATTAACTTTAACATATGCTAAAATGTACCAATTAACAAAGCTTCTTGGTCTTAATCAATGCTAGGGCTCAAATTACTTATACCTGGAGATACCACTTATAGGAAAGTAAATATAAAATAGAGAAAATAGATATGCCTCACTTTAACTATAGCCTTGCCTACATTTCCCATAGTCATAGTACCCATTGCCCTAAAATACCTCATACTGGACATCAATCCTCTAACGCAATGAGTAATAAATTAAGTCTTTGGTATTTACAAATTGGCTTGAAAATATGAACCCCTGGTTAAAATAATTAATATGGCCCAATGTAAGTTAAAACAGGGACTTCGAGGAGTAGAACCTATTATATAAGACCTAATTAATAAAGGGATAATTATCCCTCACTGCTTCTCCATTTAACAGCCCAATTATGCTGTATTTTAAACAAAAACAACAACAAAAGAGCATGGGTGCCTCATGATGAATTACTGAAACCTAATAATGCTGTGGTCCCATACCCAGCACATAATATTATTAAAATTACTGACTGCATCTAATCAACAACGAGTAAATATTTTAGATTAGGCACACATGTTGTGTTCAGTACCAATTTCAACAGTCTCTTAGCAAACACTTTGTCTCACCTCCAAAGGAACTCAGTATATTCTTTCCAGGCTCCCTGGGGTTCCTCACAGCTTTGCCATCACACTGTCTTTGCAGACAGAGTCTTAACTGCATCACCTTTCTCCAGGAGCACCAGCATGACATTACACTGATGTCTCTCCTCCATAGTTGCTCATTTGACATACATGTAGAGGTCATGCAAGTCCTTTTGGGTTCTCTGGCAACATATTCCTCATTTACATTTTTTTCTTAATCTCACTGATGCTGGTACTTATACATCAGCCCACCCTCAAGGAGCCCCTGCAACAAAAGGCTCTAGAACCTGTCCAAATTAAAATCAGTAGGCATCCCCATTAGTGCCTTAGAGACTTCTTCACTGGGGAGGCTTCCATATTTCTTCTCATGCCTCCTCGAGTTTCTGGACCACCTATGATGCCATAAGTCATCCTATGGCCTCTGATGCAAGAAGTCCCTCTTGGACCTGTGTTACACATCATTATAACAAAGACTACATACTTGGATGTCCTGGAAACAGAGACTCTCACAGACCCTGAGCCTGTGACCCTCCATACCCGGCTGCCCGTTATGCTTTGGGTCATGAAAACAGCACCTTATTAGCTCAGCACAGCCTCTAAGGCCTCTTTAAGACAGGATGGAGGCAATCCTGGGGCCTCTAGCATATTCCACCTACAGAAGGGGGTGGACTTTCTTGTCCTCAGTCTCTTGCTAAACCCACAGTGCCAGAGGATGTTACCCTTCCTCCAGACCCCTTGACTACCTCGGGAGTCTCTGGAGATGAACTGAACAATAATGGGAATTTACAGCATTGCCACCATCACAAAAGGAGCTCAGTGAAATGTTGCTTCCCTCCATCTCTTAGCTAAGATACCCTTGATAAAGGGCAGGACCAGGGATCAAAATGAATGTCCAAATTTCAGGCAGTCATCTTAGCACTGAATTCTCTGGCCAACAATGGCCTGCATCTGCACATTCATTACAAAGTTTTGTGCCATTGCCTGAGAGTTGTCCTCTACAGAGTAAAGAATTCTGGAACCTCCTGCCTCACAAACATCAAAATATAAATCAATATCTACATATTTTAAGGCTGTAATATGAGGCCTTGCCAGGATGCTCCTAACTCCCTTCACAGCTACCAATGTTACTGGTGGTAAGCAAGACACAAATTTCACTCTCTCAAAATACACAATGCTTGGCTCTTAAAAAAGGTATTTAGTAGAATCTTTATGCTCTTGATAGTTTCTAGATAGCTGGTTTAATAGAAAGACATATGGTCTCTTCAAATATCTCTTTTTCAAATTCCAGTATAATGTGCCTCTTTTTGCCTCAGGCCTTAAATACCTCTTAATTCAAGGTCCCTTTGCCAACTCACACTTCACAGCAACTGTGATTGTTAATTTTATGTGTCAACTTAGGTAGGCCAGAGGGTGCCTGGATATTTGGGCAAACATTATTCTGCATGTTTCTCTGTGAGTGTGTTTCTGAATGAGATTCACATTTAAATCAATGAACTTCAAGTAATGTAGATTGCCGCCCTCATGGGGGTGGGCCTCATTCAATCAAACCAGCCTCCCCCAACAAGAGGGAATTATCCAGGAGACAGCCTTCAGATTTCATCCACTGCTAGCTCACCCTGTAGATTTTGAATTTGCCAGTCTGCTTCCCTGGAAAGTATTGACTATTAAACCAACTTTTAAAACTTTCCCTCACCCTTTTTGTCCTCATGAATATAAAGAGCCATTTAATATAGCTTATCCTATCTTTATAAATTTTCAATCTTGCCTCCATCCCATCAAGAGCAAATAGTTTCTTGGGACCCATTAAACCATAGATTGTCCCATGTGTCAGGTAGTGGCCAATCTGATATGGGACTCAATAGAGACTAAACTTACACTAACCAAGAAAACCCAAGACCCCCAAAACAACTGAGAATAACAATTTTTCCTGAATATTTAGTTATAAGGGGTGAATAATTAATCTGGACTCTCCCTCTGATCCGCTCCAGGAAATTAAAATTACCTCTCCAGGACCATTCCCATAGTTCTGAAATATAAATAAATAAATAAATAAATAAATAAATAAATAAATAAATAAATAAATAAACTAACTAACTAACTAACTAACTAACTAACTAACTAAACAAAATAAAAAGGAGATAAGCTTCACTTAGTAAATAAAAATTACAGTCAGAGATAATAATAAAATCAACACTATATCCCATTTGATAAAACCAGACAACCCCTCCTTGGTAAGAATACATGCCAGGAAAAAACCAACATCAGACAACAAAAGCTTGTCAAGTGCAGTTGCATACCATCCTGTTGGTCTTATTGCTATTGTTCCAGGTGCTTTTATTGTTCTACAATGCTGAGGTCCATCACTCCAAATAAGCCATTGTTTTAACTAAACAAGGCAAATGCTGAGGCCCACATGCCATTGAGTTTGGTTAATATAAACACTACAACCCAAAAACCTTACAAGCTTGCCCATCACCAACCAAGCTAACAACTGAGACAAATGGCAATAGTAATTGGCCATATTAAAGGGCCTGCCTACAGGTTAATGCTGGAGCTCCAAACTCAGACACAGATATTTTAATCGGTAAGCAACCTGATGCCCTATTAGCAACACCTAAGTCAGGCCGTATGATTTTAAACCTATTTATTTGTAAGAGTACCCCTCTTATCACCCATCTGGGAAAAACTCTGGACTACTGGAAATTTCAGATTTAGTCACCCATAATGGATGTTTTAATTGTGGCACTTGGGTTCTGGCAATATGATGGTTCATTATGACAATATGATGGATATGAACACCACCTTCTCTAGCTATGCATCCACAAGCTCCTTGAAATAAAAGATCTTTATGAGGCAAGTTCCTAGGACCAACATTGCCTTCAAATTACACAAGTGGCTCAGCCTCATTGTAATACCATAGAGCCACCTGATCAGGACTCCATCAACCCAAGTGGATATCTACTAGAAAGAAGATATCCCAGAAGATGTCACTCCAGCCCAAGACCTGGCCCTTGGAGGTGCTTTTGCCCCCTACACCAGAGGTGACTTTATCTCAGATATTAAAGCTAGAAATAAAAGAATAGGGCCCAGGGTCAAGCTATGATGTACTTTGAATCTTAAAACCCAGGCAAAAGAGTCTTGCTGGCAAACAATCCTGTGGAGGAGCACCTGGAGGGATAGGAATAAAAGGAGAAGATCCTGGTGTCTGGAGCAGAAACGAGAGTGTCCTCAAACACAAAGAAGGGCCACATTACCTGTTTCTACAATCCCCTGCCTGCCCACCACAATCCCCAGGCAGGCGGAAGCATTCCAGCATCTCAATATTAAGGTCCCACTAGTAGCCAGGGCCAACCAGGGACCATTAGGACTGGGAATCTGCAGACAATGGCTCCCCATTCCCAGGCCTCTTTCTGTATACCAAGAATCCCCTTCCCACTCCTTCCCAACTCCTCTCCACCCAGCCCAGCTCCCCAACAATTCAAACCAGGGGCTAATGGCCATGGAATTATATTAAAATATTTTGCACATCTTGAAATTATAAAATAATGTTTAGAGAGAAGAACATGTTCTACATTTCTTAATTAAATAATCTCATACTATTCAATTCTCATTTAGTTTTTCAAATATTCAGAGGGTATTTGTCCTTCCAGAATTTGAAATGAAATCTTTTAAAAAAAAAATTTTATTTTAGTAAAATACACTTTATAAAATTTATTATCATAACCATTTTTAAGTGTATGGTTCAGTGGTATTAAATATATTCACACTGTTATGCAACTATTACCACCATCCATCCTCTGAAATGAAATCTTTCACAGAAATCTTTCTTCAGTATATTATTTTATTACAGATTTCTGTAAGTTAGTTTCTGTGACAGATAAATATGAAAATATTGGTTGTTGGAACATCAGACAAATTTATCTTTACTTTAACACAGGCTTTGAAATATCAGGTGACTCTGCTTATTGATTTACCTCTGAAAAGAAATTCAGGAACTCAGGTACTTTCAGTGTCTGGATTTGTCATCACCTACATGTGGCTTCAAATTTGGCTATGGTGCTTGGGTTCATTCCACTCTTCTGTAAAGAAAAAAATAGTACCTCATGGGTGACATTTTCACAGTCAGACCTGTACAGGGTAAAGCTAACTTTCACCTGCAGTCACTTGGACAGGACTCCTTCCAATGGCCACACATAGAGCCAGGAGGTTGGGGTGGAAGTCTAACTATGAGACTAATGAGAAGAGAGGACAAGTTTGGTGAATAGGCTCTTTTGATTTTTATACTATTTGTACAAAAGCTGATTTTAGAAGACAATTTTCTTAATTGCACACATGTCATCCAACAACATAAAAAGTTACTCAAAATCTGATTCTACAAATTAATCCCAGGGAATGGTCTTGAGCGGACAAGGCAAGCATGTCAATCAATGTCCTTTGTAAAGGGAATTCATGTTGATTTCCAAAAAGAAAAATTAAAATCAGAAAATATCTAAGATTTTAGTTACTTTAAAGAAAAGATAATGATGAGTATATTCAGTAACATTTATATACGGATCGACTTGGTCCTTCCTTCAATTACAATAACAAATATGCACTCAGCATGCAGAGAGAAGGGCAGGGGACTCACTCTTTCAAGTATTTTCAGCACATTGCACTGTCCTGCAGCTTATGGGTTATAAATAAAACGGACATTCTGATTATCTTCTTGAGTATCAAATAAAATAGTCCTTACAAAATCAAAAATTGACTGGAAAAGATTTCTGCCAGAAAACAATAAATTAAGTTAACTCTAATTATGCAGCCACCAGGTGAACAACAACGAAAATGGCCACAGTTATACTTATGCTGTTAGTAGCAACTTGTCTTACACTCACACCCTGGCTTGTTCAGGGTGGCATGGCCGTAGATTCATATTACATTTTTAATGCAAAAAACAAGGTTTGCTCAACTTCAAGATGAATAAAGCATTATTTATTTATTTTGATATTACAGTAAAATACACATAACATACAATTTAGAATCTTAACTAATTTTAAGTTTATAGTTCTTAAGTTATAAGAACTTAAAATTACATATAAATTACATATAAGAACTATATGTAATTTTACGAACTTTAAATTGTTATTCAATGAAAGGGATCAGAATATATTCCCCCTAAGTATGCCACTTTAGCATAAAGATATTTTGAGCTGAAGACATTTGAGAAATAGGAGATACAGGAGAAACTCTCTGCCATACCCCTTTCTGCCTAAAAGGGGTATATATTTCCCTTTGTGAAGGTATACTCCTTCCTCTCCTATACCAGGAAGAGAAAAACAACTCTTATCACTGAGACAGAAAAGTGGGTCTACACACACAAATCCTAATAAAATAACCCTTACCTTCCATTACTTTTCCCCATATATTTACCTTCCCACAAATTACTGCCCCTTTTTCTTTGTCTTGTCACTTCACAAATTTATCACTCTTTGTTAAAATGATATATAAGCTCCTTTTTCTAATCATCAGTTTGGGTCTCATTTCTTTCTATGAAGGTCTCCATGTATGTGAAAATAAAATATTAACATAACATAAAATTTGTAAGCTTTTGCTTCTGGTAATCTGTCTTTTGTTAGTTTAATTCTCAGGCCTGAGTTACTAAACCCAAGAGGATAGAAGAAAAGATTTTTTATTTTTTCTTTCCTACAGCAAGCAATCTCCAGAGCTCTTTTTATATTGCAAAACTGAAACTCTATCCCAATAACACCTCACCCGCCTTCCCCACGGCAACCACCTTTCTACTTTTTGTCTCTTTGATTTTGACTACTCTAAGTACTTTACGTAAGTGGAATCATACAGCATTTATCTTTTGTGACTGCCTTATTTCGGTTAGAATAATGTCATCAGGTTTCATCTATGTTGTAGCATGTGTCGAATTTCCTTCTTTTTAAAGACTGGATAGTATTCTATTGTATGTATACCACATTTGGTTTATCCATTTATCCATCAATGGACACTTGGATTGTTTCCACCTTTTGGCTACTGTGAATAGTGTTGCTATGAGCATGGTATACAAATATCTGTTCAAGTGCCTGCTTTCAATTCTTTTGAATATATGCTCAGAAGTGGAATTGATGGGTCATATGGTAATTCTATTTTAAATTTTTTGAGGAACCATCATACTGTTTTCCACAATGATTGGATCATTTTAAATTCCCATCAGTAATGCCCAAGGGTTCCAAGTTCTCTACATCCTAAAAAAAAAAAAAACTTATTTTCTGTTTGTTTGTTTTTTTATAATGGCTATCCTAATGGATATAATATCTTGTTGTGATTTTGATTTGCATTTCCCTAACGATTAGCAACGTTTAATATCTTTTCATGTGTTTATTGGTTATTTGTATATCTTTTTTTTGAAAAATGTCAATTCAAGTCCTTTGTCCATTTTCAAATTGGGTTGGGGTTTTTTAAACCTAAATTTTACTAACTATGCTTTTGAATGCCTTTATAGTTTGTATACAAACAACTATGTTGCACTGATGTTTAATTAATGTTCTGAAGAAATTGGCACAGGCCAGGGGGCTAGTAGAGGAGCAGAATTTGGAAAAAGCACTGGACAGAGAGATGAGTTCAAATCTTTTCTCCTCTGAGGATTGGCTTCTCTGAGCTTCACCAAAAAGTGAGGATAATAATTCTTACAATATCTACATAAGTTGCTCTTGGTCTTACTATAGTTCTAATTCCTCCCTCTGTATATCCCCACACAATGCTTCTCTGACTTGCTCCCTTTCTGTACTTTCTACTACTTTCTGGGTTCAATCTGGAATCATCTCCAACCTAAACTCTTGCTGGACTCTTAACTGAGCCCTTTGGCTGTGTCCTCTGTATTTTCCTATTTGCCTTAAAAGTGATCTCTTTTAAACCATAGATTTCAGTGTGTTGGTCCTCTATTTCTAACTTTATAGTCCTACATTACCCTCTGAATGAATTTGGCTTTCTTGATCTAGCTCTAACTCTCTTTTCTCTGCTTTCCCCCACAACTGCCACTCTGCATCCAAACTCACAGCCCATGCTGCCTTTGACGTTCCCTATAAGTCCAAACACATCATATGCTTTCATGCCTTTGGAGGCGTCAGTCCCTTGATCTGAAATATGCCTCTTGCCTCTACCCTGGCTTTGGTTTTTCGCCTGTAGAACGTGCATCTCTTAAAAGTCATCTTGTCTACAAAGTCTTCCCTCACTCCTGAGTTACATCTCCTTCTCTATTCCTCTAATCCTGTGTGCCATCCTCTTTGCTAGCACTTACCAGGACAGCTATTTCATTTCTGTCTGTCTCTCCTCCTAGATTTGATTTATCCTGAGGGCAGGAATCTCCTATTCATGTCTCACCGGAGCACAGTGCCGGAGATGTGCTGGGTGCTCACTGCTTGTCTGCCAAATGACTGGGAACCATGGCTACCCTTCCAGGCCTCCTACAGTGTTTCTCAGATCTTTCATTTCACAAATACATTTTCATTGTGTGCTGCAGATAACCAGTCTTTCACTTGTAAAAATGGACTATGCCCTCTTTATTCAGCTTCACTGCAGAGCTCTTTCTCTCCAGCTCATTTGACTCCATTCCTTCTTTCATTCACTCATCACTGATCTGCTGAGCACTATTGTCTGCCAGGACCACGTGGGGACCCAGAGACATAGACATGTATATAGTTCATTAGCCCTGCCCTTGAGGGTCTGCCAGAGCAGTGGGAGGGATGAAAAAGGGAGAAACAGACCCAAACCTGAGCAAATCACCTCACACAGGCCCTATGTACAAACCACAAAGGTGGTACAGTTGGGCTGCTAACTTACCACCTGGGGGACTGTCCTGTAGGTAATAGATAGTTGGAAGGAACAGAACTATCCTTTCAGTCACTGGAAGGTACCCAATTACATCTCTCTCTGTAGTAGAATAAATATGACTTTAGCTCACCTAGGAGCTACTTCAAGTTGTCATGAATGGAGGCCAAAACAAGTCCCCGTACTCCACTCATCATGATTTTATAAGATCCCTTAGGAACACAGTCCAGATAATCTCCATCCTCAAAGTGTTTTAAACCATGCTATTCAAAGTGTTTGTTGTTGTTGTTGTTGTTGTTGTTGAGTTGTATGAGTTTTTTGTATACTTTGGATACTCAGCCCTTATCAGAGGCGTTGCTTGCAAATATATTTTCCCATTTGGATGGTTGTCTCTTTATCTTGTTGACAGTTTCTTTTGCTGTGCAGAAAGAAGTTTTTTAGTTTGATGCAGTCTCATTCATTTCTTTTTGCTTTTACTTCCCTTGACTTTAAAGTCAAATTCATAAAATCCTCTTTAAGTCCAAGCTCCAAGAGTTTAATTCCTATGTTTTCTTTTATGCATTTTATTATTTCAGGTCTTATTTAGGTCCTCAATCAATTTTGAGTTAATTTTGGTGTGTGATGATAGACAATAGTCCAGTTTCATTCTTCTACAGGTGGTTTTCCAATTTTCCCAGTACCATTTATTGAAGAGGCTTTCCTTTCTCCACTGTATGTTTCTGGCTTTTTTGGTCAAAAATTATGTGCCTTTATAAATAGGGGTTTACTTCTGGACTCTCAAATCTGTTCCACTGGTCCATGGGTCTGTTTTGCTGCCAATACCATGCCGTTATGATTACTGTCACTTTGTAGTATAATCTGAAGTTGGGCAGAATGATGCCTCCAGCCTCGTTCTGTTTCCTCAGGATAGACTGGCAATTTGGGGTTTTTGTGCTTCCATACAAATCTGATGATTTTTTTTGTTCTATTTCTTTAAAAAATGCCAATATGATTTGATACGGATCACATTAAATCTGTATACTGCTTTAGGTAATATGGTTATTTTAACTATGTTGATTCTTCCAATCCAAGAACACAAAATATCTTACCATTTTTTTGTATCTTCTTCAATTTCTTTTAATAGAGTCTAATAGTTTTCATTATATAGGTCCTTCACATGTTCGTTAGATTTATTCCTAGATATTTTATCCTTTTTGTTGCAATTGCAACAGGAATTTTTTCCACCTCTTTTTCTGACAATTTATTATTAGAGGATAGGGATACTTGAATTTTTGAACATTGATTTTGTATCCAGAAACTTTAATCTACTTGCTTGTTGTTTCTAGTAGTGTTCTTGTGGAGTCTTTAGGGGTTTCTATATAGAGAATTATGTCATCTGCAAATAGTGACAGTGTGACTTCTTTGTTTCCTATCTGGGTGCCTTTTGTATGTTTCTCTTCCTGATTGCACTCTCTAGGACCTCCAATGTTATATTGAATAACAGTGGAGATAGTGGACAGCCTTGCCTTGTTCCTGATCTTAGAGGGAAGGTTTTCAGTTTTCACCATTAAATATAATGTTCACTGAGGGTTTGTCATAGATGGCTTCTATTATATTAAGGTACTTTTTTCTATACCAATTTTTTAAGTGTTTTGATCATAAATGGATGCTGTATCTTGTTGAAGGCTTTTTCTGCATCTATTGATATGATCATATGATTCTTGTTTTTAATTTGTCTATGGGTATATCACATTAACCATTTGCATATGTTGAAGCCTCCCTGTGCCCCTGAGATAAAGCCCCCTTGATCGTGGTGTATAATATTCTTAATATGTTGCTGTATTCGGTTCACTAGTACCTTATGCAGGATTTTTGCATCTGTGTTCATGAGAGATATTCATCTTTAGTTTTCTTTTTTGGTGTTATCTTTACGATGTTTTGGTATCAGGGTGATATTGGCCTCATAAAATGAGTTAGGTAGTATTGCCTCCTCTTTAATTTCTTTGGAAGAGTTTGAAGAGAATTGGTATTAAATCTTCTTTGAATGTTTGGTAGAATTCACTGGTGAAGCCGTCTGGTCCTGGACTTTTATTTTTTAGTAGGTTTTGACGATTGTTTCAATTTCCATACTGCTGATGGGTCTGTTTAGAAATTTCCGTTTCTTCTTGATTCAGTCTAGGAAGGTCATATATTTCTAAGTATTTGTCCATTTCTTCGAGGTTATTAAATTTGGTGTTATATACTTTTTCATAGTATTCTTGTATGATGCTTTGTATTTCTGTGGTATCTGTAATCATTTCTTCTTTCATCCCTGATTTTATTTATTTGGGTCCTTTTTCTTTTTTCTTTAATGAGTCAAGCTAGGATTTGGTCAATTTTATTAACCTTCTCAAAGAACCAACTCTTTGTTGCATTTACTTTTTCTATTTTTTTTTCAATTTCATTTAATTCTGCTCTAATTTTGACGATTTCTTTCCTTCTGCTGACTTTAGGCTTCATTTGTTTTTTCTTTTCTAGTTTTATAAGATGAAGCGTTAGGTTGCTTTTTTGGGTTCATTCTTGGTTTTGGAGATAGGCCTGTAATGATATGAAACTTCCTCTTATTACTACTTTTGCTGTGTCTCAAAAGTTTTAATAGGTGTATTATCATTATCATTCATTTCTATGTATCTGTTGATCTCTCTTTTTATATCTTCTCTGATCCAGTCATTCTTCAGAAGCATGTTGTTTAATCTCCATGTATTTGCGGTTCTTCCTGTGTTTTATTTTTTGCAGTTAATCTCCAGCTTCAAAGCATTATGACCAGAGTATATGGTTGGTATAAATTCACCCTCTTATATTTGTTGAAGATATCTCTGTGTCCTAGTATGTGGTTAATCCTTGAGAATGTTCTATATGCGCTAGAGAAGAATACATACATAAGCAGCTCTTTGGGGCTGGAAGACTCAGTAAACGTCTATCATGTCCAGTTGGTCTAATGTGTCATTTAAAGATGTTATTTCCTTATTGATTTCTGTTTAGATGATCTTTCCATATCTGACAGTGGGTTTTTAGGTCTCCTACTGTGATAATGTTTTGGTCTGTGTCTCCTTATAGTTCTGATAGTAAATACTTTATATGTTTCAGGGCTCCCTGATTGAGAGTATAATTATTAATAAGTGTTATTTCTTCTTGATGTATGCTTCCCATAATTATTATAAAGTGTCTCTCAATATCTTTCTTTATCTTTTTTACTTTGAAGTCTATTTAATCTGATATTAGTACCATTATTTTCCTTTTTCTCTAAATGCCATTTGCTTGAAATATCATTTTCACCCTTTCCCTTTGAGTTCATATTTGTCTTTGGAGCTAAGATGTGTCTCCTAGAGGCAGCATATATTTGGGTTTTGTTTGTTTATCTGTTCTGCAACTCTGTGCCTTTTTATTGGTGAGTTCAGTCCATTTACATTTAGGGTGATCATTGAAACATGAGGTTTTCCTATAACCATTTTATATTTTGCTTTCTGGTACCTCAATATTTCCATTGCTTCCTTGTCTTTGTGTGTCTGGTTTTTGTATTTTGTTTGGCTTTTGTGGGTTTGCCTTTGGTCCTTCTTGTTTTATGCTATATTATTTGGTTCTGAATCTTTGGCATGTGGTTATCATTACGAATATATAGAATAGATAGATAGATAGATAAAACTGTTTTCTTCTTCATGTGCCTTATCTCTATTCCCCTTTGAATTTTTGACTCTTCCCTTTTTCAGTCATTGTTATCTCAATTTGTCTCTATGTATGCAGAATTTTCATTACTATCTTGCTATAGCAAATCTCTTATTGTTCAAGCTTATTAATGCCCTAGTCTTAGTAAGGGTTGCACCTCTCTGCTTCTATTTTCCTGATAGTCACTTTACTCATAGTTATGGTTTTTTTTGTGTGTTTTTTTTCCTTTTGTCATTTTGTTTTAGGTGAGCTGACACCTTTAAGTATTTCCTGTAATGCAGACTTCATTGTGGAGAATTCTCTCAATTTTTGTATACTGGAAATATCTTTATTTCTCCTTCATATCTAAGGAGAGCTTAGCTGGATACATTATTCTAGACTGGTAGGTCTTTTCATTTAATAGTTTGAATATATGATTCCACTCCTTTCTTGCTTGTAAGGTTTGTGCTGAGAAATCCAACAATAATCTATGGGGTTTTTTTTATAGGTTGCCATCTTCTTATCTCTGGCTGCCCTGAGAATTCTGTCTTTGTCATTGATTTTTGATCATTTTAATACAATGTGTTTTGGAGAAGGCCTTTTAGGGTTGAGATAATTGGATGTTCTGTTGATTTCTTGAATTCTAAGCTCCAGCTCATTCCTTAGATTTGAACATTCTTGTCAATTATTTGTGTCTGAAAGTGCTTTCTAATCCCCGCTCCTTTCCTTTCCTTCAAGAATGCCCCTTATTCTTATGTTTCCTGTCCTGATGCTATCCACTAGTTCTTGTATTTCTCTTTCATTATTTTTCATTCTTCAGTTTCTCTCTTCTTCCTTCTGATTTATTTTTAAATTTCTGTCTTCGATATTACTGATCCTTTCCTCCATTTAGTCTACTCTATGTCCCAAGCTTATTATTCATTTTTCAACTCTTTCAGTGTGTTCTTCACTGAAAGTGAAGTTCTGTTTGGTTCTTTTTGAGGTTTCAATCTCTTTTCTACATAACTCATTCTGTTCATCTAGTTGTTTTTTCAGTTCCTGAAATCATTGATATTAATTATTTTGAAATTCACTGAGTCTTTTCAGAAGTACCATCACGAAATCTCTATTAGTTAAGTCGCATATTTTTGTAAGTTTCTTTTCTAGAGATTTTTCTCTTTCTTTCTGAGCTGCCTTGTCCCCTTGGTTGTTCATAGTGTTTAATGGACTATTTCTCCAGCTGGTCATTAATGGAAGTATATTCTGCTTCCCCCCTGCCGAGAAAGCGGGTTTATTATATTAAGGCCTCTTTAGCCTGTTGCTAAGAAGAAGTTTTTTCTTTTTGTTTCCCATAGGTGGCATCTAAGTTTCTTGGATATTTTCTTTATATAAAGCCTTAATAATATTTTCTCTATGGTGTTCAGTCTTGGAAGATATGGGGTGAGGGGCCCTCTAGGTTGGCCGATGGAAGCTGTGGTTTAGCCTTGCATTTTGCAACTGGGGCCGGTAATAATCGCCTGTTGTTTCTCTGTCATCCCCACTTTCTGCCTTGATCCCCTTTACATTGTTGCTGTGTGGAACTCATGGCTCTCTCAGGGAACCCACCATACCTTCTCTCATCCCCCTCCTCCTTCAGGGAGCTTCGGCTGCAAGAGGGAGCTTCTTTGTTTCTCTCGGTCTACCACCTGACTCCTGGAGTTCTGACCTGTAGTAGCTCTTATTCTCAGATCCCGTGCTCAGATGTCCTTTTGTGCTAGTTGGGTGTTTTTTCTTTTGTTTTAGATGCTCAGCTTATTGTTGTTTCAAGGGGAGAGATCTGGGGACATTTCTTACTCTGCCATGCTTTTGATGTAACCCAAATGTACCAATTTTTTATCCTTAGTTAGCTTTTGGTTTCTTTTTTAAGAAATTTTTCTCAGAAGTTCTGGTCAAGATAGCAAAGTAGGTAAACACTGTGCTTGCTTCCTCTCATAAATATGTCAAAATTACAATAAACTACAGAAAAACCATCATTGAGATATGCCTGAAGTCTAGCTGAACAGTAGTTGTATAACTTAAGGACATCAGAAGAAGCCACCTTGAGACTTCTAGGAGTGGAGAAGATGTGAATCAGGTTGGTCCCAAACCTGCATGTGGCAGTTAAAATTCAGGAGGAATATCTCAGCTGCAGAGGTGCCCATTGAGGAGCAAGGAGTCCTGGCCCCGCACCAGGCAACCAAGTCCAGAGTTCCAGTGCCAGAAAGAGAAGTACCCATAACTTCTGGCTTTGAAAACCAGCAAAGTTAGTGACTGAGTGAGTCAGAAGGCTGCTGAAGTCCCAGGTGTTTCTCTCAAAGGGCCCGTGCACAGACTGAAGAACTCACTCTCTCTGAGGTCCTGGAGTTTAAAAAGCTTTAGGGATATATGAGGAGGAATCGAGTTGTGTGGCTTCAGGGTGAGGGCTGGAAGGAAAGCTTTCTCCTAGGCAGAAATGCTATCAAAAGCCCTTCACCTATCCAGTCTGCATGCACAGGCCACCACCATTTCTGAGTCTCCATCAACATAACAAACATCATTCACTCTGCCCTGGTGATTCTCCAAGACCCCACCCACCCATCTAACTCACAGGCTCACCCAACCCACTTTCAGTGGTTTTTCCATGCAAATAACCGATCTTGGCTTATGCTGCAGGCTTCTCTAAAATCTCATGAAGGTTCACAAAACCCAAACAAGACCCAACAGCATCTGGTCTCAGTGTGTTATGTATCTCTTGCTAAGCAACCCTAAGCCTGGCTCTAGTGGCAGCCAGCCTTTGTTCACAGCTTAACCTCTTCCAGGCATCCCCAAACCTGGCACAAATGGCAACTATCTTCAGATCTCTTCATAGTTCATACCAGGCAGGGCACAGGCAGTGACTGATTTTGGCCTGAAACAGAACACCTCCCAAGAGATCTCAAAACCAACAAACCCAGTGACCAAATTCACACCACACCAGAGCACCACCCAACCACCTCCACAAAAGACAAACCCAAAAGGCAAACTGAGAAGGCACCAAGCCCTGCTAAAGTGAATCCTCTGCTCTGTAGGATCAGCCCTTGCTCAATAGCTCCTCCACTGTAGTCATGACCAATGCTAACAATCAATCAGCCTGAGTGTCAATCCACCTACTGATGTGCAAACAACATTCAAAGCTCAGCTACAACAGAAAGGCACACACAATCCACAAAAAGAACACTACTGGAGCACCCAGATCAGGTGACCAGAGAGACTGTGCCACTATGTCCCACAGGACCCCTACTACATAAGGCTACTCTAACCAAGACCATGGGACATAACAGCTCTGCCTGATACACAAACACACACAGGGAGGGGGTAACACAGCATCTGAGGCATTTTCCCTTAATGGTGAGATTACTGGTGGTTCTACTCTTTTTTTGCTTGTGTCTTTTTCATTTTTCTGCAATACACATATATGTATTTCGTACGTAATTAAGAAAAGTTATAAAAAGAGCATGAGAGATCTCCTTCCTGTTAAAATGTGAACAGCTTTTTTTGTGTCCAAGTCCTCACTATCTCTGCCCTGGCTCCCAGTAGGTCCACAACCTGCAGCACAGAGAGGCCAGATTTGCTGAGGGGAAGAGGAAGTTATAGCTTGACCTGTCTCTGCCTTCAGGAGTAAAATGTGGAGGTGATGTCACGCCCTCTCTGAAACTCTGCTTGCTCTGATCTCCTTCTGGAGAACTCAGCGATTCTCAGCAGTCAGGACAGCTCTCTCGTGACTTTGCCCTATAGGCACTGCTGCCACATCCTCTGCCACTGTCCTGGGATCCAAGCGCTGGGGACAGGACAGGCGCCTGCCCAGGACTCACATACCCTGCCCGGTTCCGTGGCTCACTGACATTCACGAGGACCCAGGCTTGAACTCTGAGCAGGCAGTGTCCTCTGGAAGATGGACGTGTGCCTTTTGCTTCAGGGCACAGAGCGGGGCGGCGCCAGCAAGGGCAGCAGAGGCGATGACAGTGTGCCATCTGCAGATCTGGCTGCAGCTAAAGTTTCGTGGTTTGCAATTAGACAAGAGGTCCAGGGGCCTGGGACATCATTTCCTTCAGCAGGTACCGGAGCCAGCCAGCTAAGATTGAACAGTTCCTGAGAGGAGATGTGAGGATTGAGAAAAAAAAAGAGAGAGACAGACAGAAGATAGAGTTGGGAGGGCTAACAGTGAATACTGAGCCCCGAGTTTATTTAGCACAGCATATATATATACCCTTGGATGTGCATGAGAAGCAACACCCACACATATGCACATGATTGCTGACCTTTACATAAGTTCTCTCAAAACATCCTTGTTCCTGTTTTTGTCTTTTATTCCCTGGGGCAAGGAACGTTCAACTCTTTTCATTAAGCCCAACTTCCTCCTTCAGTAATGAGCTATCCATTAAGCCAAACTTCCTCCTTCAGTAACCAGCTATCTATTAAGCCAAACTTCCTCCTTCAGTAAGGAGCCCACCTGCTCTGCAAACTTCTAGCTTGCAGGCAACTTTAACCCTGTCTGTAGGGCATTCGCAAGAATGGCTCCCAACAAGCAGGTTATCATTTGGGCAAAATCAAGGGCTTGTCAGGCTCAGTTCACTGGCTCTGCCTGCTCTCTCTGCCCCCGCCTGCACCTGCCCCGACAGGCCGGGCACCTTTGTGCCACAGAAAAGTGGGCTGCCTGTCCCCTGGGTGGACCTTGAACCACCAGTGAACAGTGAGTTGTCTACTAGTCCTTTCCTGGAAGAATTTTCCTCAACTACTCCTTTCTCTACCTCACCAGTCCAGGACCCCTTACCGCTTCCTCTCATCGTATATCAAAGTTTGTGCTTATACATTTATTTGCATGATTGTGAGTCACTGTTCTCCCCAGTAGAATGTAGGTCTAGGTTTCATTCATACTTTTCTCCCCACACCCAGATCAGAGCCTGGCACAGAAAAGACACTCAAAAATGAGGTGTTGAATGAATGAACAAATGAATGATCAATACTCAATGGCCATCAGGAATGCTCTAAGCTTAAGACACTTTCTCTTGGAGCCACCTCTGACGGGTGGGAGCCTAGGTCCAGCTGTGTGAGTGTGGGCGTGCTGCATGATGGGTGGGGACCATCCCCCCTCTGTTAGGCATAGATGCGACAGTCTTTTTATCACAGGGTTGTAATGCAGGTTAAATGAGATGATGCCTGTAAATGCCCCACACAGGAAGCATGCAGGGAGTAAAAGTGCTGATACTATTTCTGTGATTGTTCTAGTTTTTGTTATTCTGTCCTTCGAGTCTCTTCCAGCCAGAGCTGGAGATCACCACTGCTGGTTATACAATCTCCTGATGTCCATGTGGATCTGGGCCTCTCCACCTGCCTGTGTGTCACTTTGTTTTCCTCACTTAGTGTCCTCGGGTTTGGGGGGACAGAGAGAAGAAAATCAGCATCCCTTTGCTATGAGAAGCTCTGCAAATGCAGGAGGAGAATCAGTTCACTGGGGGCCACCCAGAACCTAACTGATCCTGCCATGGAGCTACGGGCATCATTTTTTGAGACTAATATCACCCTGATGCCAAAACATGGTAAAGATAACACAAAAAGAGAAAACTACAGACCAATATCTCTCATGAACACAGATGCAAAATTCCTAAGTAAGATACTAGTGAACTGAATACAGCAACATATTTCAAAGATTATACATCACAATCAAGTGGGCTTCATCCCAGGGGAACAGGGATGCTTCAACATATGCATCCATTTATGATCAAAACACATAACAAAATTGGTGTAGAAGGAAAGTACCTTAACATAATACAGACCATATATGACAAACTCTCAGCCAACATTATACTTAATGGTGAAAAACTGAAAACCTTTCCTCTAAGATCAGGAACAAGGCAAGGCTGTCCACTGTTGCCACTGTTATTCAGTATAACATTGGAGATCCTAGCAAGTGCAATCAGGCAAGAGAAACATATAAAAGGCATCCAAATAGGAAATGAAGAAGTCAAACTGTCACTATTTGTGAATGACATAAATCTCTAAATAGAAAACCCCTAAAGACTCCACAAGAACACTACCCGAAACAACAGCAAATACAGTAAAGTATCTGGATACAAAATCAATATTCAAAAATCCATAGCATTCCTATCTTCGAATAATGAATTGTCAGAAAAAGAGGTGGAAAAAAATTCCTGTTGCAATTGCAACAAAAAGAATAAAATATCTAGGAATAAATCTAACAAAATATGTGAAGGACTTATATAATGTAAACTATTAGATCCTATTAAAAGAAATCAAGAAAATACAAAGAAATGGAAAGATATCCTGTATTCTTGAGTTGGAAGAATTAACATGGTTTAAGTAACCATTTTACCTAAAGCATTATACAAATTTAATGCAATCTCCATCAAAATCCCATCAACATTTTTTTAAAAAATAGAATAAAAAATTATCAGATTTTATGAAAGCATAAAAGATCCCGAATCGCCAATCTATCCTGAGGAAACAAAATGAGGCACGGTATTGGCAGCAAAACAGACCCATGGACCAGTGGAACAGATTTGAGAGTCCAGAAGTAAATCCCTATTTATATAGACAAATAATTTTTGACAAAAAAGCCAAAAACATGCAGTGAAAAAAGGAAAGCCTCTTCAATAAATAGTACTGGGAAAATTGGAAAGCCACCTGCAGAAGAATGAAACTAGACTGTTGTCTGTCATTACACATCAAAATTAACTCACAATGGATTAAAGACCTGAAAATAAAACCTGAAACAATAAAGGGCATAGAGGAAAACATAAGAATTAAACTCTTGGGACTTGAACTTAAAGAGGATTTTATGAATTTGACTTTAAAGTCAAGGGAAGTAAAAGCAAAAAGAAATGAATGAGACTGCATCAAACTAAAAAACTTCTTTCTGCACAGCAAAAGAAACTGTCAACAAGATAAAGAGACAACCATCCAAGTGGGAAAATATATTTGCAAGCAACGCCTCTGATAAGGGCTGAGTATCCAAAGTATACAAAAAACTCATACAACTCAACAACAACAATTCAATAAAAAAAAAAAAAATGGGAAAAGGACCTGAACAGACACTTCTCTCAAGAAGACATACAAATGACCAACAAACATATAAAAAGGTGCTCAACATCACTACCTATTAGGGAAATGCAAATCAAAACCACAATGGGATACCATCTCAGACCTGTAGAATAGATGTTATCAACAAGACAAGAAAAAACAAGTGTTGGAGATGATGTGGTAAAAAAGGAACCTTCATAACTGCTGGTGGGACTGCAAATTGGTACAGCCACTGTAGAAAACTCTGTGGAGGTTCCTCAAAAAACTAAGAATTGATCTGCCATGTGATCCAGCAATCCCTCTACTGGGTATTTACCCCCAAAGACTTGAAAACTCATATCTGAAAAGATAGTTGCACCTTGATTTTCATAGCAGCATTATTCACGGTGGTCAGGACATAAAAGCTACTAAAGTGTCCTATGATAGATGATTGGCTAAAGAAGCAGTGGTACATATATATGATAGAATATTATTCAGCCATAAAAAGAGATGAAATACTACCATTTGCAACAACATGGATGGACCTCGAGATAATCATGCTAAGCGAAATAAGCCAGACAGAAAAAGTTGAAAACCACACAATAGCACTTATATGTGGGATATAAACCTAAAAGCAACAAATGAACAGGACAAACAAACAGAGACTCATGGATATGAACTATAGACTAGTGATTACCTGAGGGTAAGGGATAGGGGGAGAGGAGAGGTAGACTGAGTAAAGGAATCAAATACATGGTAACAGAAAGAAATCTAACTATGGGAGGTGATCACACAGTGTAAGTATATATAAGCCTACTGTTAAAGTGTACAGTTGAAAGTTACTGGATTTTGTTAACCAATGTCACCATAAAAATTAATTAGTTAATTTAAAAAAACTTATGCTCTGCAAAAGACCCTCTTTAAAGGAATGATGCTCAGTATCATTACATATTAGAGAAATGCAAATAAAAACCAAAATGTCATATAACTACACACCTCCTGGGATGGCCAAAATTAAAATGACTGACCATATGAAGTGCCTGTGAGAATGGGGAGAAACTGAAACTTTCATAGGTTATTAGTGGGAATGTAAAATGGTATAACCATGTTGGAAAATAGTTTAGCATTTCTTATAGGTTAAACATACACCTACCATATGATCCAGCCATTCCATTCCACCCCTAGGTATTGCTCCAAGAGAAATGAAAACATATGTACACACGAAAACTTGTACACAAATGTACATAGCAGTATAATTCATAATAGCCAAAAAAGGAAATGACCAAATATCCATCAACTGATGAATGGATAAACAAATAGTAATCTATTCATACATTGGAATACTACTCGACAAAAAAAAAGAAAGAAATTATTGGTACAAGCAACAACTTGGACGAATCTAAAATAATTATGCTGAATGAAAAAAGCCAGACTGAAAATATATACTGCATGATTCCATTTATATAAAATGCACACTAAAAAAATGCAAACTAATCTTTATAGACTAGTGGTTCTCTGGGGACAGGGAAGGGCATGAGAGAGGGGTTCCAATGGGCACTGGGCACAAAAAAGTTTTTGAGAGTAATGGATAGGTTTCTTATTTTGATAATAGGTACATTTCACAGGTGCATATATATGTTGAAACATATCAAAATGTACACTTTAAATATGTCCAGTTTATTGTATGTTAGTTAAACCTTGTTAAAGCTGTTTAAAAAACAAAACAGGCTTCCAGACTCAAGTAAAAAAGAATTTGACGGTTAGATGGGGAAGCAGAAGCCAAGGTATAAAAGTTATTCTGGGTGCACAGGGAACTGCTGATTCTCTAGGCAAGAGCATGACATCACCTGGATTCTGAGTCAAAAAGGTCCCTCTGGCTGCTGTGTAGACTAGAAGTGAAGCAAGGAGACCCCTTAGGAGAACTTTCTAGAGGCCAGAACAGACATGCTGGTGACCAGACCACATGGTGGTGTGGAGGTGGTTAAGTTGCTGATTTAAATTTGGGATCTGCCCTCACAGTGGTGCTAAAGGACTGTTGGTGGGTTAAGTGTGGCCAGAAGCAGCCACTGACTGAGCCAGGAAAGGGGGACTGAGCCAGGGGGAGGGAGCAGAAGTTCCTTTGGTCATGGGCCAGGTGAGTGGGGTCATTCTCTACAACCTTGGCCATCACGCCACCAGTGGCAGTCTCATGAGTGTACTTTTCGAGCTCTTAATGTGTGTGCTAGCCCTGTTGAGACTATCACAGCCTGGGTATCTCTTCATTCTGCACAACTCCAATCCAATGTGCATGGGGAGGTGAGGAGTACGTGCCATTACATCCTCACTTTATAGAGAAGTCACGACTTGCTGCCTCAGTTGTTGAAGAGAAGGCTTCAGAGTCCTAAGGGTCTTCATCAAGATCAAGAGCAGAGCAGGACCTCAGAAATTATTGTATCTGACCCCATTACAGACAGAGTAACTGAGACTTATGGGAAGCATGACTTCCCATGGTTAATATTCTGGAGTCCTAGAATTCCCTGCTTTGGGGGCACACACAATTTGGTGAGCTCCACAGAGACCACTGTGACCCTCCCAGAAAGCTGGCCCCTTCCCCAGAAGTCATAGGTTGCTAAAGCAACCAGGATGACCTGGTGCATAAGTGAGGTCCTAATGCTTTGTTATCCCTGCCATTCCACTCCCTCCCCCACCGTCTGCAGGCTGAGCACCCTCACAGCCTTGCAAAGAGGCCGTGCACCCTGACGTGAGCCTCCCCTGGGGGATGAAGGGGCTGCCAGACCAGGGCACAAACCCATACTGAGCCCACAGGTTCTGGCAGCAGTCTGGCTTAAGTGGGCAGACTTCCTTGGGCTGCTGTTATCTGCAAGTTGTCCCACTTCAAAACAGAAATGGTTGGGTGGGACAACGTTCCAATAAAACTACTTACAAAAGCAGGCAGTGGGACAGATTTGGCCGGAGGGTCACATTTGGCCAACCCTTGATCTACGTATACCAAATCCCATGTTAATCGAGTTTGATTGGTCTGAGCCCAGCCCTGACAAGGTCAAGACCCTGGGCCTAGGAAAGCAGAGCAAGGCCTGAGTCCTCACTGTCCCACCTCACAGTGTGATCCTAAGCAACTCGCTTAACCTCTCTGGACCTCGCCACACCTAAAGACTTGCTCAAGGGAGCAAACCCAAGGCCTGCAGGGGTCCCACAGCCTGTAACTGAGAAAGGCTGGATGGTGGGAAGAATTGGGCCCGTCTAAGAACTCGAATGGCTTCTCCGTTTCCACCAATCCTTGCTGGTGGAGATGCTGGCCCTCAATATTTCTGAAGTTACCAACCCGCATTTTGACGTGAGCCCCCAAGTTCTATGTCGACCATGTCCCTCTGCAGCCTCTCAGCACAGGAATATCTGTTTTTCCTGTGCTGGCTTGTGGTGGTGCTGGGAATGTCCTTTTATTAGAACACAGAATGTAAGGAGCCACAGAGAAAAACAAGATGACCATAGCACACAGAGTTTCTGTTCTTTACAGATTAGCTGCCTGTTTTCTGAAGGTTAACTAACACACAGAGTTTCTGTTCTTTTAAGATTAGCTTCCAGCTTGCTGAAGATTAGCTGAAGGTCTGCCAAAAAAGTCTGCCTGACAGCAGGTCTGCGACCCCATCAGTCATGCCACATTCCTCCCACCCCATCCCCTGATTAGCCGCT
>PVKZ01005068.1:6236-62307 GCA_004027375.1 Macroglossus sobrinus
GAGCTGGTACTGGTTCTAATTTTCATCTTTGGTTCTGGCTCAGTATTAATAAAAGCTCTTCAACCTGGCAAACTAACCTTCCTGCTTTCAACTCTGAGTCCCCCGTCACCTCCCTGACTCCTTGCTCTCTCTCTTTCTCTCTCTTTCTTCTTTTTCATAATAAAACAGCAACGTAATCAGACCCTGGAATGTGCCTTGGCATGAGAAATAAACTCAGGCAGCTTGGTTTATTAGCTGTTTCCATGGGAGAGAACTCTTGGGGCCAAACAGATATTTACAAATATTAAAAGCACTAGGCCGATCCCCAGCAGTATCATGGTGACTGTCTGAAGACAAATAGCTTCTCAGAGAAGTCATGCTTTTCTCTATATTCTCTCCTTCTTGGGCCTCTCATTTTTCCCGTTCTTAGCTGGATCACCCTATCATGAAAAGGTCTCCAGTGGAAATTCTTCACTGCCTTTGAGAGTTGAGAACCTGAGGGCTTGAGATTGACTATTTTGGGGGACCAGACTAGAAATGGGGTTTTGAGAGTCAAATGTTTAGATATATTCAGTGGTTTAGGTAGCAGAGAGCCTTTGCGAGCAGAGGCATCTTATACAGGGTGATTTTAGTCTCCAGCTCCTCAGAGTGGCCAGAGGACAGAGTTCAAGGTGACTGTGTTAGCATCTTCCTGCTCCGAGTATTTATTCATTTAAAAAATGTGCATCGAATCCCCAGCACATATAAGGTGGTGTATTTGGCACTGGAGTTACCATCTTATATCTTTTAAAGTCAGGACTGAAAACAGACATCATTAAAGGTCCTTCAAGCAGAGAAAATTTAATGCAGGGAATTGAATTCATAAGTGAATTCATAGCTGAGGAGGCAAACAGGAAATTGAGGCAACTGAGAGATTACCAATTGTAGGAAGTCACTATTATCCCCTTGGGAAAGGGGCAAAAAGAGGAGCTCGAATTGCCAGAGCCCAAGTGCCAGGACCTCCAAGTGAGACCAAATTCATGGAGTAGCTATAGCGGCTGCCAAAGCAGGATAGGTGGGTAGAGTAAGAAATATCCTGGCTGCTTCCTCTTCATTCCCTTCAGTCTTCAACCTGTGTCTCCCACTGGCTGAGCCTGCCAGGAAGCCAGAAGGCAAAGGAGCTTGGGAAATGTAGTTCCCTGTGATTTGGAGCTGCACGTGCCTGGCACAAGTAGTGAGAGGGACTGGCATAGCCCCTGCTCTCTTGGAAAGACGTGGGTGCTAAATAGTGCCTGTACCCTTGAACCCATCTCCCAAATCAAAAGTGAATCAAAAAGAGTGAGAGATCATGGCCTTTCAATTTGTTTCCCTTCATCTGAAAATTTGGGAACTTTCCAAGGGGAAAACAAGTTCACATGTTAGAAGGAAATTAATTTAGTAGATGAGCAAAGACTTGGATGAAGGAGTCCCTGGTGGCATCACTTTGGCTTTAGATCCCCACACTGAACTTAACATTGGGGCTTCTCTCAGCCCTTTCCCTGTCGTAAGAACTAACATTTATAGAATGCGTGGTGTGTCATGCTAAGTGCTTTCCATGCATTATCTCATTAAGTCTTATATCATTAAACTTGACATCAGTCCCACGAGGTAGCTACTCTTCTGTCTGATTTCTAGATTAGAAATCCAAGGTGTAGATCAGTTTATCCCCTATTATTTCCACTTATCACATCGTGAACAAGTGGTTGAGCTGGATTTGGAGAAAGTTCATCTGACTTCGGAACCCGTAATTTTAGCCACTCCTTCATACTGCCTCCAATTTTTTCATCTTGCATGTGGGAGTTGCATAATGAAGATTGATTTAATTGTGTGGCAGATGGAAGGAAAATGACACTATGTTATGTAGGACACAGTTCAGCCACTAGAGGAGCAACCCCAAACGACCATAGCTTAAATGAGGTAGGTACTTACCCGTCTTGCACATCAGAGACTGTGCTGGCTGGCATGGCAGCTCTGAGCCTTGAGAAGTTTTCAGGGGCTCAGGTTTCATTTTATCTTTCTTTTTCATCATCCTTAGTGTGTTTTCATTGTTGACACTTTTTTTTAGATATGTCACCACTAAGTCTAGCTATTGGAAAGAGGAAAATGAAGGCAGGAAAGAAATGCCTTATCCATCTAAGGGCATGACCAGCAAATTACATGTATTTTATCTGTCCCATTGGCTAAAACATAATCACGTGTTCCCATCTAGCTGAAAAGGAGGCTGGAAATGGGCAGCCCAGCTATAATCTAATTCTGTCAATACGACAGAAAAGGAAAACTGATATTGAGGGATAATTGTCTATTTCTGCTTGAAACGCTTTTTCATGTTTTATCTCAGCATATATAAAAATCTTCAATTTGAGTTAATTTTGTCTTCAATTTATACACAAAACAACTGAGGAGACGAAAGAGAAAATAATTTGCTCTAGGTTACCAAGTGAGTCAATTATGGGGGGTGCGGGAATGAGGTTTGAATAAGAATTAATTTTATAAGTGGCCATTCACTCACAAATTCTTTTTTTATATTGTAAATGAGTTTTAGCTTTTAGATTTAATCTCGTGACTGTGTTAGGGTTGGAGGATAAATTCTTATGTAATGAAGACTCTATACCTATTCATACTCTTTGTTTCATGCACAGTGCTATTATTCAACTACAGTCACAGCCATTAATGATGGAGATATGTTCTGAGAAATGCATCGTAGGTGATTTCGTTGTGTCAGTATCATAGAGCGCACTTAGAAGGCATAGCCTGCTACACATTTGGGCTATATGGTATACCCCCATCATAGATGTGATCCGTCATTGACCAAAACATCGTTATGTGCCACATGGCCGTCTTAGAAATTATTTCTGTGAATATTATTACTAAACCCATTTTTTTGACATTTACAAGTTTCTAGCAAGTCTAAACTAATTAATTCTTATGAAGCAATAAAAAGCAAGTGTGAGTGCTCACGTGTCTGGAAGGTACAGTTAAGAAATATTTGTTTTTGTGGATGGAAACTCACTCAATCCAGCTCAAGCGAAGAGGACTACCTGAAACAAACAGCAGATGATATCCTGAGCTCTCAAGAGTGAGAAATAAAGATTAAGAGTCTTCATTTATTGGGAATTCATTGTCGAAGGCCATGTGGTGCAGAGTTGTATAGGGAAGCACACATTGTCACGATAGTAAAATAATTACCAATGACCTCGTTACTTATACACACATTCCCTGCCCAGGTGTCTCACCCCACTTTACACAAGCGTCACTACCCACCAGTGCATCGACACCTTTTCTGAGCACTCGCTCACAGATTGCCAGGTGCTGAAGGTGTCTGACGGGACTATGCAAAACACAAATGCAAACAGATTGCAAAGTGGAATTGCAAATCTTGCAAAGGATGCAGGATTTCATAAAGTGGATGAAAATTTTGCTGGAGAGCTGCTCTCATTACAAGCAAAGCATTTGACGGATGAGAATGTGGTAGCATCAGGCCCATTGACACGACAGGTGCTTCAAACGGGAATGATTTGTGTTTCAAAGGATTAAGAGGGGCCCTTAGGAAAATTGATGAAGCCCTCCAGGATTTCTGAAAAAGTCCTCTCTCTATGATCCTGCTGCAAAATGTCAAATGTGAAGGGAATGTGTCATGTAATAGTATCCTCGTATCTACCTATCAATAGAGAGAGACTCAGAAAACTTGCCAAAACTTGATGCAAGCTTTGTTCGTTCTAAGAATTGGAAGATGGTTGACATTAGAGCCGGACAGTTGCTTTCATGATTTCCAGTTTGAAAAGTTTTCAAACCCCTGGGGTCCCTTGCGTGTCTTAGTAGATTGCGAAGTTTATTGAATATGTCTTCTTCCGAGGTGGGGATGGAGATTTTGACTTGCCTGTCAGCCCCTTAGCTTCTTCTGCCTGGAAAGATTTGCTGTGCAAAGAAGTAGGTGAGGGGAACGTTACCTCTGGGCACCAGAGTAATAAGAATGAGGCTGATGATTAAAAAAAACAGCAACGACAAACATTAATTGCGCTTTTAGTATGTTCCAGGCACTATGCCAAACACTTTGCATGGGTTAGTTCATTCACTCCTCAGATAACCCTATAAGGTAACTACTGTTTTCTTCCCATTTCACAGTCGAAGGCATTAAAGTGTAGCAAAGTTAAATATCTTGCCACTAAAACTTCACACTTAGTCCTTTGGGAGACTACATTTCCCCCCTTATAAATTTTAGAAAGAACATTTAACGTGATGTTTAATGCCTTTTGAATAGTACGACATGGTGGTGTTTGCAAATCAGATCTCTAGAACTTACTCATCTTGCATTATTGAAACTTTATACCCATTGAACAGCAACCCACGTTCCCTCTCCTCCCAGCCCCTGGCAACCAGCGTTCTCTTCTCTGTGTCTCTGAGTTTGACTCTTAGATTCTTCATGTAAATGGAATCACACATTTGTTCTTCTGTGACTAGGTCTTTTCAGTTCAGCAAACTGTCCTCCAGGTTCATCCATGTTGTCACATACGGCAGAATTTTTTTTTTTTTTGTAAGGCTAAATGATATTCCATTGTAGCTATATATCACATTGTCTTTATGCTAAATTCCCCTTTTGATTCTTGCAAGTCAATCAAGGGTAGAAAAGGGCTTGGGAGACCTTGTAGCATGGACCTAAGGCCCAAATCAGTCAGGATTCACATCTTAGCTTGCTACTTATTAGCTCAAAACCTTGGGGAAGTGACCTAACCTATGTCACATAATTACCACTACATTTTTGTGTTGAGGACTTTTAAGATCTATACTCTTGAGTAACTTTCAAGCATTCTAGTACAGTGTTATTAACTATAATCACCACGCTGTATAATAGATCTCCAGAACTTATCCATCTTATAACTGGAAGTTTATGCTCTTGGTTGGGATAACTCTGATGTTGTTTTTCTTCTTATGGTCTTCCAACCGAATCTAGCCAAATCTCCCCATCTCTCCCAAGTTTCGCCCACAGTCATAACTCACCTATGCACTGCACTTTACAAAATCCAAAGCATTTCACATTTATTCTACTTTGGGCCCACAATGGCTCTGTGAGGTAGGAATGGATGATTAAGCCCATCTGCAGATGGAACGTGAGGCTCAGAGACATCAAGGGACTGACCTAAGGTTACACAGCTAGAAAACATTCTCCTACACACCACTAACATTACCCCTGACCCCAATCTTGTGGCCTCCGTGCCCAGCCTGCTGGTCTCACTGTCTCATGGTCGCTGTAAGCTTGCCAATGTCTGTCTTAGAGTCTTGTTGATGGAATCAACCACTTATTTATCCTTGCATATCTCCCTACCAACTTAAAATCGAGCAATGCGAATCAAGTGAACAATGAAGTTGTTTTTTACACTGAGGCACCCTTGGGTCACTTAGATAGCAGCCGTCAGGCACTGCCTTCCATGCCTCTGTGAGCTCAACAGTCACCCTGTTGATGGTTCCCTTATGTATCACTCGGGCAGGGCAAATGCAGTTACGTAGTGACATCCGTGCCCAAAGTTGAACTTATTTGCAGTAACTCCACCTGCTTCTCCAGCAAGGAGCTCCCATGTAATTGAGTGGACTGTACAGGAATTAGATCTGGGCCCATGATGTGCACAGCCTGCCCAGAGCTTCATCTATGTCAGTTATTTCCACTGAACAGTGCGCCATAGCAGAATTTAGCTGTGTGGTTTTGGGAAGGCCAACAGAAAGGGCAGCACTGGATACATTCAAAATGGGGTCACCAGGATGGTGTGGCTGGGCAGTCCTAAGACTAGAACCACATTGGGGTGAGCTCGGTTATTTTTCACATAAACCCCAAGCGCCCTCCTTCCCTTTCCTGACACCCTGGGCATCTTCTTCTCCAAGAAGCTCTCTCTGCCCCACCTGACACTATCCACCCTGCCTGAGATAACTTTTTCTGTCCGACTCTCTGACAAGAGTTTTCTGGGCACAAGGATCACATCTTGTTTATTTCTGCATCACTGGCATGTCATTCAGTGCCTGGCATACAGTAGACATGGAGGGATTGCTAAATGGTTGAACTGGAAGTAACTGGAAAGAAACAGGCAGGAGAGTACCACCCTCCAACCTAATGCCCCATGCCCTTCCTCCCCGATCCGCGTTTCCTCCTTCTGCCTAATGTCAGCCCAGGGCACACCATAGCTTGTCGTAAATAATTCAATTGGTGTGTGGAATTGAGATAGGATGTGAAAGATATTCTGAACGGACCTGAAAATGCACCCTTGATCGATGCGTGTCCAAAACTTTCTTTTTTTTTTTTTTAATGGAGACTCTCAATATTATGTTTTTTTGGAGAGTCCAATTGTATAATTAACACATTGAAGGCTCTGAGAAGTCCAATAATAACAACAACAACAACAACAACAACAACAACAACTAGAATTATTTTCTTGAACTCCATATTTAATTAAATAATTATTATGACCATTTTTTCATGTCAGTCTCCTTTAACAAAGTCCCACTGAAAGTGTTATCACACACTTCTTGTTATATGGTGGATGGTGTGTGACAGGGTTGCTGGGGGGTGGGACTGGCTTCTTTTGGAAAATTGTAACATTTTCTTGCATTTATCCCTGGGCTCTTTCATTCAGGTGCTCTCAGGCTCACTCACTATTAGCCAGTGTTTTGGTTGCAAGTGACAGAAACCCAATTAAAGAACAACAACAAAAGAACCAACATTTAATTAATTTAACTGTGAAGTTCAGAGATGGACTTAGTTTCAAGACTATAAAACCTCCAAGCGTTTTTCATATTTTTCTCTCTCCCTCCCTCCATCACTCCCTCCCTTTCCCTCCCCCTCCTCCTCCTCCTCCTCCTCCTTCTCTCTCTCTCTCTTCCTCCCTCCCTCCCTCCCTCCTTCCTTCTCTCTCCCCATCTTTAGCTCTGTTTCTCTTTCCTTATTAGTATTATTTTCTTCCACAGCAAATGAGCTTCCTCCTTTAAAGAGGGAATGGGAAGGGCAGGGTTAGGATCACAGGCAGTTTCAAGCTTGTATTACCCCAGCTTATTAACTCCAGAGTAAAAAGCTCCTTTTTCTCTAGTATCTTTGGAAATATTTCAGGCAAGGAATCTGATTGGCTGGTATGTGTTAATCCCTCCCCCTTCCCTATGCCACTCATTCTGGCCACTGGACTAAGATTCTGTGGCAACCAGTTTGGTTGGTATACCTATATCAATGGACAGGAAGCTGAAATAATTTGTGACTTTTCAACCTATCAAAACATGAAATGAATTTTCCAAAGAAAGAGAGATTGCTGTTTCTAGAAGACAGGTTAGGCACGGAATGCTAGGCAGAAAGCCAAACAAACAGACAAAATATATCCCATTATACCTTCTTATGCTATCATCTTGTAACTTTTGACTTTTGTCTAGTGCCCTTCAGGAATTTACATGATGCAAGATGGCAGAAATAGTCATTTGTCTTTCTGGGCTGTGCTAAATTACAGAGTACATAGAATTTTTGGGGGGGCATGAAATGAATCAATATTTCTCGCACCTGAAGTTTAACCATCTCATAGAATTGAGCTCCGCTTGCGGGAGAACCTCAGTGTGTCACAGCCTAGAGCCCTCATCGTACCCCAGGGACAAATTTTACCAGGCTTCTTAGATCTTATCAGATGGAGAAGCTCTGTGTCTCTTTCTTCATGGAAATGCTACTCGGGTTGACCCACTGGTTTATGTACCTCGAAGGTTCCCTGTATGGATCTCTCAGCTGGTTATCATCCCCACAATCCCCTTCTCTGAAGATTGAATGATTCCCACTTGGGTAGTCCTCACTTCGCCTCCCTCTGGAGTCCACTCTCTTCTCCTTCTTTCGTCTGGCCTGTTGCTGCTCTGGGTGGCTGCAGCCCGTGGCCTCATCACTCCCCCATTGTGACCTCCCTACCCCCAGTGATGTAACTCAACTGGCAGCTTGGCTTCCTGATTCTAAATTCTCAGAACAAGATTAATAGCCTGAATCATGTCTTGGGGAACAGAGCCCTCTATGACATATGGGGGAATGGCCAGCATAGGGATGAGGTCCTGAGGGTCAGGTTTGCTCCCAGGTCCAGGCTGGGGTGTGAGCACACAACCTGCAGCCTGCTGCCTGGAGGCTGTGGACGGGTATTTGTGGTCAGGGAACAATGGGCAGCCAGTTGACCTCTTTCTTACCCCAGACAATTAGGGTAAGACACCGGGCTGGTGTGACCCACATTTTTAGTACAACTGAGAGGAAGCATGTTTTCCGTTCAACTGGCAAAGTTGAGATGCTTAGTCAGTTCAATAATTGTGTGTCGATGGTGAATTATGTGCCAAGCACCGTGTACCAACCTAAGACTAGACTGAAGGTAAATCCCTTCCTCCTTCTAAAACCACAGAGGTCTACAACTCCCTCTGGGGAACACAGCCTGGAGAAGGGTGTTCATCCTTTTGTATAGGAAGAAAGTACTCAGGAGGACAGAACTTCGAGACTCTTGTAGTGTCCAGGTCTTGTGCAACAGCAATTTGGGACAAAACATGCTGAAGAATGACAACTCACATCTGCAGAGCGATTTACCCACAGCGATCCGTCATTTCACAAAGCTCGTTCACCTGCTGGGGTGCTCACAATCACCTTGCAAGGCACTTGTCATCACTGTCACTGGAGATAAGAAAGCAAGACCCAGAGAGGTTGTCCATCCTGCTCAGGGACCTCACCAAATGGGCATCGACCTAGTCTTTCGCATTTCTGGTTTGTTCTAGCCTTCACCACAGTAGTGGTGACAAAGGATGACTAGTGCTTACTGGACCCATCATGTGTCTGTGTATTACTTGTCATCCGATGGGTCACTAAAAGTCTGTGTTCCTGCCATGACATGCGTTTAATTCTTCTTGATTCATCCTAGCGTAATAAGTGTTAAAATAGAATTTTCCGAGTTTTGACTAAGGACCAAAAGCAATCAGGCTAAACATCTCTGCCTTCCAAAGGGAGGCGTTAAAGCTTCAACTATTTGGATGGGATCCAAAAGAGTGGGTGGATATAATATTTTCAACCCTTTGCCTAAATGGATACCTGAAGGCTCCAGGCCGACTGTCCCTCTCCACACAGTACATGCGAACCACATCTGCTCCACGGACAACATTCACACTAGCTTTGCACCCTGACTGCTCGAAGTACAAGCCTTTATCCAAAGTGGTATGTCTACTGGCTCCCTCTCAGTTACTGTCTCCCCTGGTGAGGGCCCTTTAAGGAAACCATCCGATGAGCTTATCTATTGGTTCTTGTTTGGGGCCTCAGCTGAAACTGAGACAGAGAGAGTCCTATTTTAGCATCTTGATACCTCTAACCATGTTTCCCAATTGCAAAGAACCCCTCTGGATATTAAGGGGAAATATCTGAAAGACACATTCAAATCCAATGATGGTGACGATGGTGATGGTGATGGTGATGATGATGATGATGATGATGATGGTGATGGTGATGATGATGATGATGATGATGATGATAACATTTATAACAAATGTAATTTATTGAATGTCCCCCATTTGACCAGATTTCAGGCAATGCATTGGCCACTACTCATGAAATCTCTTTGACTGTTATCACAACTCTATGAGGTAGAAGTTATTATGCCCACTTCATAGATACGGAGCTGAGACTCAGAGAGAATAAGAAATTTGCCAAAGACCAGGGAGGAAGTGAATGTTATGGGTGGGACTTGACTATGTGTTGTCATCATGAGACCCTGGTTGGGATGAGCAGGTGAGGCCCACACTTAGGGCATGCCTGGAGCTTCTGGGTTCTTATCAGGAAGTGTCTAAGTTTCATTTTTCTAGTGATTTATCTCTATGACGACTTTGCTATAAGAAATGGTATCATTCTTTCTTTTTTTCTTTCTTCCTGGCAGAATGAATTTGATCCATTTATGTCTACATCTATGTCCATGTCTCTACCTGTTTCTGTACCTGAACCAATATCTATATTTATACATATACATACACCTCCTACATACTATCTGTATCTGCATAGACCTTTATTTTAACTTGTCCTAAGCAAAGCTTTCTTTTTGCTACCATTAACATTTCGGGATGGATAATTTTTTTGTTGTAAGGTTTGTCCTTGGCATCTTAGGATGTTTACTAGCATCTCTGGGCTCTACCCATTAGATGCTAAATAGCACCCTTCCCCCCGATCCTTGATTGTGACATCCCCAGATGTCTCTAGACACTCAGATGTCCACTGAAGAACAGAATTACCTCCCCCAATGGAGAACCACTGTCCTAGGGTAATAAGATGACAAAGTAGGTGCTGATTCAGTTTGGGTTAAGGGTCTACGACCACAGATTTCAAAGGACCTCCACGTTTCAGAGCAAAGTGCTATATCACCTAGCCAATATTTTTCAAAGGCAGTGGCCAAAGACCACATGGTCATCCCGACAGCCTTAACCAAAGAGGCTACTCAAGGAAGGCACCTGCCCATGATGCCACAGGGCAAGCCTCCTTCACCCCCACTTACAGCCCAAGTCTCGACGTTCCCCCTGATTCCTTCTTTCCATTTATTCTTGGCCCGTTCAGGAAGGAGATGGCAGTGTCCGTAGTCCACTCATTTATCATTTTAGTCATTTTGTTTTTGACTCTGCAAGCTACCCTGTCCCTATCTAATCAGGGGGCTGCTTCCTGTTTTTGTTCACTACCGTTTGTCCTGCTGGAGCGATTTTTATCATCAAACAGTATGAAAATAGAATGTTAGGAACTGGCACCCCTCTTCTGTTGAGAGGCTGTGGGGCTGGCCAGTTGGCTTGGGCAGAAGATACGGAAACAGTGTGAGACCGAGGCATGTATTGTCTGCAGGACAAATAGCAAAGCATGCCTCTTGTTCCCTTCACATGGACTCCCCTCTAGATATAAAAATAATGATGTAATTTGTTTAAACCTAAAGACATGTATTTACAAGCACTTCATGGTCATTCTTCCTGGAGAGCAGGGGGAATTTTCAGAGTTTGACGAATGGGTTCCTTCTGGAACGTGCACAAAGGTAGGCATTCCCTTTCAGGGATGGCTCTTGTTTTCCTCCCTGTTCAATGTCTGTAGCCTGGAAGGAACCATGGTTCTCAATATTGCAGAAAAATGATGGTGTGTGGGTGAAGATGTTGACTTCAGTTTTGGGGGTGAGCAGGAAAACTCAATGGCGTGAACACCTCAAAGAGACTTTTTCTGTAGTATCAACGATTTTGCTGTCAGATGACCTTGGGTTATTCACTCACTCTCTGCCTGATGGGAGAAAGGGTGGCAATGGTCAAAATCTTTTCTGATGCTGTTCGTTCCCCTCTGCAACTTCTGATTCAAAGAGTTGGGTTAGTGCTCATGTGTCAAGCACCTACTGGGTGCCCGGCATTAGAAGAGCTGCTTTGCGTGAAGGGCGAGAAGCAGAAGACCAAGAAGAGAGAAAGCGTTGTCTCTATGTAATGATGAAGCCTTAATTTTCAAGACTCAGACACATTTCTACTTCTTTACATCTTCATTGATGAACCCTGATGCTCCATCTCTTCTTCCTCATTAAAAAAAAGACCCCAAGTTCAATACCCCAATGATTCCATTTATTACACGTCATTACAAATCTGACATATGTCTGTAAATATGTGGTTTGCATGCCTTAATTCTCCATCCTGGACCCGTGGCAGATATGGGTAATCAGTCATGACATTCTTTACCCCACTTGTTGCTGTGTCTTTAGATTCCTTCTCAAAACATCCCAAAGTCAAAACTGTCATCTCCTTGCCTGCTCTGGAAGCTTTCATTCTTTCAGAAACTATTGTCAGCTTGCATGCTAGGCAAAAAAGTAAGCCAGTTGAATGAATTCGCAGCAACGTGCAAACAGCTCTTGACTCTTTCCTTACTTTAGAGTTGCCAGATAGAACACAGCATGCCCAGGAAAATTAGAATTTCAGATCAACAGCTAAGAGTTTTTAGTATAAGTATGCCCCAAATATTACGTGGGACATACTTACACTAAAAAATTATTCATTATTCACCTGAAATTCAAATTGAACTGGGGGTTCTGTATTTTTACTTGTGATATCTGGCACCATTACCTAAATCCACTTTTAAAAACAGAGTTAAGAGCTGCTAGCATATATAAATCTCTAGTGTTGTCATTTTAGGCCTGGGCGACAAAGAGGTGAGACTTTTACTGGTAGATCTTGAGAGGGAAAAAAGTTTGGGGCCTGCCATGGTGGGAGAAGAGAGCTTTTCTTTGTCTTGAAATTACATCCCATCTTTCTGCTCAGCCTGTAAGATAAGTAGCAGGTACTCAGACATATCAGGCTAACAAGCTTAATGGCTTTTGGATAAATAATTCCTTCGGCACTGCTTGGGAAATGGAAGCTAGCAAGACAACCTGTCTCTAGCCAACCGAATCTCCCTGTCACCAGCCTTGTCTTTGAGGATGTGGAGTTTTGCTTGAGGGCACAGTGCTAAAGAGAGCAAGGCTGGGGAAGAGAGGCAGAGCCCCCAAGGGATCTGAAAATTTTTGTGCACGATTTAAGATGCTGAAAGTCAAGATTAAAGCATTCCTTTGCGTTGGCCTTGACTGTGTCCATATCGCTTGCTCAGACAGGGCTGGTCTTCACCTGGCACATAGGTATGGCCTTCCTGGTTACGTGCAGCAGGCACATGCTTTCTGATGAATGGCACCATGTCCTCTGCAAGATGTGGCATATTTTCTGTACCATCCCTGATTTTAAACTGTGCAAAGGTGGCAGGTGGGCAGGGATATTCGGAAGCTAGTTCTCGATCTCGGCTAGTGTTTCTCCCACTTTCCCGTACATTCTAGTCACATGGAGAGGTTTTATAAATCTCGTTGCTTGGGCATTCCCCAGGCCAATCAAATCAGAAATGTCTGGGGGTGGGAGCCAGGCATAGGTGTGTTTTGAAGATCTCTGGGTGATTCCAAGGTGCTGCTGAATTTGGGGACCACTGGTCTACCCGAGATGTGTTTCTTCTGCTCCAGCAATCAGGTTCTCAACTAGACATCTAGGGGTGTGACTGAGGGCGGGGGGAAAGTCACCCTTCCTTGTCCGGCCAGGGGGAGGAAGGAGGGGGAGGGAGGGGGTCCCCTCAGGATAGAGTGGCATTGTTTTGTATCAGTTTCTGGCTTTCTAGCTTGGCTGGGCTGGCGGAACAAAGGAGGCTTCATGCAGGACAAAAGCTCACTGTTTCACCTAATGAGGAACAGTTGAGAGGTCTGGAGACAGCACCCCATCAGCGAGGGACAGAGGGCGGCAGAAGAGAGGGTTGTCGGGCCGGCCTAATGAAGACCAGTTGAGAGGTGCCGGCCAGACACCAGACTCGCCTTTTTTCGTGAGCCCATAACACCACCCCCTCCCACCTCTCCTGTCTCAAGGGGCCTGGCCCTGCTTCCAGAGAGAGGGAGACATGCTTACATTCATCTGTCACAGTGACGGGTCCTGACCCTGTGACCTCTTGAGCTGTGCCCTCTGGCCTCTGGATTTGACCTTTCCAAAGAGCCCCCAGTCCTTGGCCAGAAGGTCCCTATTGACTACCTGCTAGTGGCCACCTGCTGAAGCAGCCCCTGAGAAATTAAAGCCGGCAAATGATTCACCAGGGACTCTTTGAGGCTTTGCCGGATGGAGTGCTACGTCCAGGGCCCGTGAACCAATCTCTCTAATTGTCTGCGGCAAGATGCCCTTCTACTTCTTTTTAGGACTTAGAGCTTCGTTGAACTTGGGGGCTTGTATAAAAGCAGCAACCGTGAGACCAAGAAAGAGAAGGAGAGTTGTTGGGAGGGCTCTGCTTCCTTCTGGGCCAGGGAGTAGCTCCCAGAAATACAACTGGCTTCTGTAGAAGGTCCTCTTTTTTTTTGGTGGGGGGTGTTTAGAATAGATGACCCCTAATATCCATTGCACAGCATGACTCAGTGATTCCAGGCTTGACCCCTGCTGCGTCACTGCAGGCCAGGCTCTCTGGAGCCGACTCTGAGGTGATTAGCACGCAGGATATTAATTAGGGGGCCCTCTTGAGACCCATCGTGGTGGAAGGGAGTGGAAGAAATCATGGCAGGTGGAGGAGGCTGAGCTAGGGACAGCCTCAGCCAACCCTTTCATAGATGGTCCTTCATAGATACCCCAAGGCGGGGCAAGGAGTCGGGTCTCTGAGACCCTCATGTTGAGCATCTTGATTAGTCCCTGAGTGTGGACTTCATACATCTTAGAAATCCCCAGAGAGAACTCACTCCTGAAGACCACATGTCAGCAGCCCTCCCAGCAGCGATGAGAATACGTTCTTTATTTATGAAGGGGGATCTGGGAGACACATCCCAGCATCCTCTGTCAGTTGCTAACGGGGAAAGTCATGCATGTTCACAGACGCAGACTCACAGTTGTGCATGTTCACAGACACACTCACATAGACACATAAGCATATGCACCTGCACTCGTAATCGGCCATTCCAGGTAGCACTAGAGAATAAATTCAGCCAAAATAATGCGCCTGAATGTTCAGAAGAAGAAAGGACATACCTTAGAGAGAATTTCTTTCCTCTGAATTACCCTGGTCATCATTGTTAAATTAAACTCCTCTACTTCTATCCTTGCTGCAGATAACACCTGACCAACAAACAGGATACCTGCACCCACAGGACACAGTGCAATAATATGTAGAGATTCACAATCAACACGTACTGTATTGCACACTTACATAGACACAGTCTATTTGCACACACACACACTAACAGTTATATACAATATCCACACACGTATGCACGTATTCACAACACACGTGCCCATTCAAACACAATACATAGCTGCATATACCCAGCATGCCTTCATGAATATACAAACACATGGACAGTAGAATTGGTCTCAAGTCAGGGAGAAAATCTCTTAAGGATGAAATTATCTTTGAATATCTCTTAAATTGCTAAAGGAGGAGAGACCCAGGAGGAACTGGACAGATTGTGGGGACAATGGAGGCACATCTTACATCTCCCGCCTTCCCTGTGTGTAAGATGTTCACCAAATGGAGTGATGGACAGAGTTTTGCATATATTCTTTAATTTTCTTTGTCTCTCTCTTTCTCTCTCTCTTTCCTTCTGTCTCTCTCTCTTCCCTCACCTGTCTCATCCTCTCTCTCAATCATGAATTAGTATCAGAGAGATAGACATGTGACATTTCTGCACTGTATCACACTACCTACACACACACACACACACCCCAGAAGCAAAGATGGGAAGCCAGGAACTCCTTCCTCTCCTCTCTGGTGTCTCTCCATCCGAGCTCCAAGTCACCAGATCAAGGGGGAAGAGCCCCCAGCCATGGAGTGAAGGTTGCGAGCCTGTTGCTATCCTCACTGGTGCCACAGCAGGCACTGCATCTACAAGCCTAGTTGTCAATAAGAGGAGAGTGTGGAAGGAGCTTACCAGGCCCAGGGAAGGCCTCCTTAGTAGTTGCCAGTCAGCCTCTTAGGCCGGGAGCAAACACTTTGTATGTCTGAAAGGGCCGTATCGTATCTCAGAATGCGGCCTCTTCAACTTCACCCATATTTGGAGCAGGGCTTTCTTTTTTCCATTTCTGTTCTTTTCCTTAAGCAACAAACTCACCCTTTTCTCTTCTCGCTTCTCTGAACCCTCCTCTTTGCCTGTTCAAATGTCATTGTTTTCAACAGGTCACCCCTGTCTCCCCTACTCCAAGATCACCCCTCTTTCTCTCTCTGGAAGACCCATCCTGACTTGTGGGCTGCCCGTCTGTGAGTTCACCCTTCATTTTTCATCCAGGCTCCCTTCTACCCCTGAGTCCTATTTCAGCATTCTCCTCCGGCTTCCCTACAGCCCATAATTCTCAGGCCAGGGGATTAACATGGTGATTTATCTGCAAAATTCCTTGAGTGAAGGATGAGGAGGAGGGTAACCCAGGGAGACCCTTGCCCCTGAATATTGAGTGGTTATTCTGTCCATTTAGCAAATGATAAAACAAACTTGAGGGGTCTGGGATGGGTGGGGGGAGGTGACTGGATGGTTTAGGTTCGGTTAGGGAATATTGCCATTCTGGAAAGTTCCAAGATTTCCTCTTCATTCTCTGCCCAACCCATACTTAGAATCTCATCCATTTCTAACTCTCAGGTGTACCCAGCTCTCTGCTGGATCATCTGCCTTCTTACAAGACCCCTTAATCCATATGGCAACATCTGTGGGTTCTGTTAGTAACCACTTAATTATATTAGGGACAACATTGGACAAAAGTTGGAAGAAGCTGTTTTCCTATATCACCTTTCACGAAACGGGTGAGGATGAAAATAGGAAGAAGGGATGGACACAGTGATCAGAGCCACTCCCCAGCTTGACTTTGGCCATGACAGTTAGGATTTGAGATTAATGCCCTTAAGGATCTCTGTAAGGATAGCTCTTTATTCACTACCTGTAGCTCCTTCTGGTGTAGGTAGGTGCCTCTTTTCTATTTAGATGGGAAGGGCTAATCCACCAACGTCTCTCTCTCCTGGATGGCTTAGTACCCCATGCCATCTGTAAGCCAGCCAGCCTATACAAAAAACTCAGTCTGCATCTCTGACATAGCCTACAAAGGAGCCCAAGGCTTGCTTCCTCGCTTCTCTCTAGCCCTCCATTTGACATCGACCTTTCCAGGACTCTAGAACTTCAGGAGGGAGGTGGTGATGCCCCTTGGATGTGATAAAAGTGCACAGGGAATGCCTGGAGGGAAACTGTGGCGCCTGAATTGTGTAGTCCCTAATTACAACTGAGACACAAATTAGAGACCTCCACCCCCTCAAGAAAAGGCTGAAGTACATTTTGTTGGGGGAGGGCTGAGATCCTGCCTGAATAGCCTGTGGGACCTGCGTGATTGTGTTATTCTAAGCTGTTGATCCATCCAGAGGCTGGAGGAGCTGGGGAAGCTGAGATAATGGAAGAATAAAAATAAACATGTGAGGGTAGAGAAGAAGGTAAGGTGGTGATGGAGATCCCCCCTCCCCCTGCCCTCAGCATCTTCCCTTCATTCCAGCTGTTGGCTCAAAAGACTTCAGGGTGACATTCTAAAATGAATCTCTGAGTTCGCCAAAGAGTCCTTGCCCCAGATTTTTCAAGCCCCCATGATTTAACCCTCTCCACTTAAAGCACTCCCCCAATGCCCTTTATTGCTTCTGTTTCAAAAGGGTGTCGACATGCCATTGGAGATCAATACACATTAGTCCATCTGTTTTCACTTTGAGGAGCTCCATTCAGCATATGTCTTGCAATTCTTCTGATTGATTACTTTAAGCTCTGCCATTCTGATTTCGAGTCAGAGTTTTCCTGCCTTATCTGCAGTCACAATGTAACTTGTAACCAACCAAGTTTTTCATAACCACCCTGGTGAAACATTGCTTTTCTCCTGGTTCTGGCCGAACGAGAGAATAAGGTAGCATGCTCCAATCTTCAAGGACCAAACCAGGACTATGATTTCTGGTTCCCTGGCTTGGTTCATCCTTTTGGGCACTGCTAGCGACCCAAAGTCTAGCCCAGTGCAAATCCGTTTATTTATACAAGATTCCACATAACTGTTTTACCTTCTTAAGCCAGATGCCAGGGCAGCGCGTTGAATTTGGAAGATGAACTGGTGCAAAATGAAAGCAGAAAGTGACACATTCAGGTGTGGCCTCCCCAGATGCATTAACTTAGCTCTTGATAAACAAACTCCGGAAAGCACCAGCAACTCTGCTCTGATCAACCCTATTTTATAAACAAAATATAATGGCGTTTTGTAATAGGGCCTGTCTCCATGTTCCAGCCATTAATTCCTGTCTAGGAGGTGGGGTCAGATGGCTGGGATCCTGGGACATTTTCATGGTCGAGTTTGTGGATGCGAAAGCACAAATTACTGAAGGCTGCCCCAAACCACATCGTGAAACGCCCACTTACCCAGATCCGCTGTGCGGCATTTTAGCACACAGCATACAGAAACGAATACCCAAGGTGTCATTTATCTTTGGTTTTGGATTATGTGCCCTGACTGCTTCTTTTCGTATCAGATTTTCCATGTTCAACGTTGTTATTATCATTATCTTGATTATTAATTTTGCATGAGGTCATAACGTTGCAGAATTGCAGAGCTGGAGGGAACGGTGGTTGGGAGGAGGCTGTTAGTCTCACAGCGGTTCGACTGCATTCGGTGACGGGCCAGGGTTCCGGGGAGGAGGCCTGAGGAGGAAGTGGGGTGCGGGTCTCCCATTGTACAGATTGCAGAACAGTCCCAGAGACGGAGTGAGAACTGCGACTAGCTCTCTGATCGTTTGGTTTTTAGAGAAAACAAATATTGCAAGTTTCAGGTTCAAGAGACTTGTTCCAGAAAGGCAAACCAACCTCAACAGCTGCCCGAGACAACTGAAGAGTTTTAAAAGGTTTGGTCCAGGAATCATATCGTAAAGATTTTAAATATAGAATGTTTAATCAAAATTTTAGGTATCTATTTTGTTTGATTAGGGTTGACCTGCAAATTAGGGTCATAAAAACACAGAACTAGTCAGCCAGACTGCTGGCTAGTGCAGTGTGTGTGTGTGTGTGTGTGTGTGTGTGTATGTGGAATGTGTATGTATGGTATGTATGTCTCTAAGGTGTGTGTGGGACATTTGTGTGGAGTATGCGTGTTTTGTGTTTGTGAGCACATCTATGTCGTGTGAATGTATTTGTGTGGGGATATGTGCACCTGTGTCTAGTGTGTGTGCTGAGTATGTGAATGTGCATGTATGTGTGTTGCGTATGTATTTGCATGGTACAAGTGTTTGTGTGTGTGTAGCGTCTGAGTGTGAAGAATGTGAAATATGTGTGTGTGATGTGTTTGTGTGTATGTGACATGGGTAAAAGTTATGTGCGTGTGTGTGTGCATCTATGTGTGTGGTGTGGAGGTCTTGTGTGTGTGTGTGTGTGTGTGTGTGTGTGTGTGTGTGTCACACTGAGAACCAGAAAGACTCAGGGACACATTGAGAGACATAGAAACAGTGTCACAGAGAGACACATTGACAGAATAAGACAGATTTGTTAATAGAAATTTCAAGAGGAGAAAACTAAAGCTCGTCTCCCAGGGACACTGAAATATCCCAGGGTCAGAACTCCGGCCCTGGAGTAAGAAGAATCCAGATTCTTACCCTGTTTCCACTGCCCAGTAGTACATCATTTAGGGAGAGGCCTTCTCTTTAAAATATGACTTCCTCTTCAGTAAAATACTTTAATAACACCTTTTTTCAGAGGTTTGCGTGGAGAATTACACGTGCTAATATAGAGTGTTTCATTGAATGCCGAGCACATACTTAGTGTTTAAGAAATGGGAGTTGTTATTATTATTATTTTGATTATTTCTGTTTTACAACTCTTATTACCCAATTATACGCCAGTTATACAAAACCAAAAAATTTCCCATAAGGTGGAAGCCTCTATTTCTGTCTCTCTTTTTTTCAGGTCTTCTTTTTATTTTTATGTTTTTCCAGAATTCTTAGACTTTACATATAAAAGTCTCCAGGTATTTCAGGAAGGTTTTTGAGTATAGCAGCTTCCCCAATATGGGATATCTTTTCCATTATTGGTTGGATTATTGAGAAAAGGAAAATATATTCTAAGTAATGCAAGAATAGTAATGATATTCTGAGCTCCCAGATCATGGCCGTCTCCCATTGCACGGTGAGAATTTCCCTTTTTCATTCGTCTTAAGATAATTTTATTGAAGTAGTTCCTGGTAGTTAACCAGGAGAATTTGGATTTAGGGAGGGATCAGAGGAAAAGAGACAGAAACCAATATTGTCCTCCATTATATAAGGCCCTTCCCATCATTTATTTCATCAAATCTTTAAACTAGCCCAATGATGTTCAGGTTGTCATCTCCATGTTGCAGATAAGGATGCTGGGAGTTTCTTGCTGAACGTGGCACAACCAAAAAGTGTCAGTGAGTGGATGCCGTGCTGCGTGTGCCAACCTAAGAGCTCCATCTCCCCAGGAGGAAACATTAAGAAAAATAACAAACCCAAGAGATGGCTTAGTTCCATCCAGTAAAGATGGTGGCACATGACAGTGTGGAATATCCATCCAGGATGGATTTTCAGGGTGTTTCTCTGTGAGCACGTACTTAGAACATGAGCGGCTTGCTAACATCAATACGTCACCCCCTCACGATGGCTTGCTCTGTTTTCTTTCTCTTCTATAAGGACCAACAGAGCACTCCTTCAGAGAGAAAACTCAAGGGTCCGAACCCCAGAGTTACCCAGCCAAAGACCAATTCGCAGACCAACACTTTTCTGTTTCCTTGTTTGGCCTGAGATCTTTTTTTTTTTTTTTTTTATCATCATCCTCATTTTTTTTTTAAATTTACATAGCTCTTGTCATGTTTCCATGCTACGCAGCTCCCACAAAAGCAGGAATGTGGGCTTTCCCCCCAAAACCAAATTTCCTTGGGTATCAAACTTGCATTGTTTTTAAAAGATTCTGGGTGGCTTTAGCCATAGGGAAATGAATGTGACATTTTTTGCTCCTCGCTGGGGAGGCGCCTGTGGGATGGTGTCACCTGTCAGTGGAAGGCAGAGAATGTTATGTTCCGTCATTGAAAGGTAGCTCTGTTGGAGTCACTCACCTTGTTTGTTCAAACCCCACCTCGTGTCTGACAGGGTGCAGGCTTCTTTAAGGCTCTTTTCCAGAATTCTTTTCTGAACACCTGCTTCCACGACAGAAATTTGGGGTTTTAGAGTAACTTGTTTCTGGTGGCTTCCATGATTTCATCTTCCTACCTGTTGCTCCTGAGGAAACAGCCCTCAGACAACAGGGAGACTTGTGATTCTTCTAGAAAGAGTTACCAGAATGAGTCATGAGTCATCTTTTTGTCTTTTCACCTGTACCAGAATTTTAGGATGCGAAGAAACCAAGCCCAGCCTTTTTGTTTATCTGCCTACCTCCCACGAACGCTCAGATAAATGGAAACTCGTTTTATTAAAGCAAGCAAACAGTATTAATTGTGAGGGACATGATAAAAAGAAAAACTGATGAATAAAAAAAGACCAATGTTAATTGTGGAGAAGAAAATTCTAGAATCTTCCTCGGTGACATCCTTCAATTCATATGCAATCCTAATAAGTTTTTAGTATTGCCTACTACAATATTTATTGAACACCTACTACAAACAGGTGTTGTGATAGGCAGTAGATATAAAAGAGCAAATCAGACAGATATGGTTTCTCAGAGAGTTAATAAGCCAATGGGGAGGACAGACATCCACACTCATCAATAAATGAGTCTGATCAAGAAGAGCTTCCTTGGGGATCAGCGCAAACGCCCCGTATGAAGGGACCATTTCCTCTTTCTCCACTGTGTTGGACTCAACCTTACCTGGTGGTATCATCTGAAAGTTTAATTTTCTAAAGATTCCATGACCTTGATGAGAATGATAAACACCTGGTGAGCTCTGGACCATCCATCATGTCTTGACACTCAGAGGTAATGTCAAATCTTCGATAACGAGTCTTCTTTGAAGTATGCTTTTCCATTGAGACATGATCACTGGGTCTAGATCTATTATTCTGTCTTCTATGTAAGTATTCGGGGATGGAGGGAAGCATGTGTCCTGTTTTTTTCTCTGTATCTGAAACCTTTGTTACAAAATGATAACTGTAATATGGCCTATTAACTATCTTGTCATTGACCAGGCTTCCTCCCACCAAGCTGGGGTCACCACCCTCACTGGGCCTCCTGCACCTTATACTCACCCACTTTGGAACTTTAAACTTGTTACATCACAGTTGTCTTTCTCATGATCCCCAATCCCACCCTACCTGAAGGACAGATAGCACCTGGGTTGGATCTTCACTGTTGGATCCCCAGCACCCAACCTAGAGTGGGAACAGAACAGACTTTCAACCCCCATTTGCTGGTTGAGTAAAGAACAGAATTTCTGAGCATCACAGGGAGACAGTCAAGGGAAGCCATTACAAGATGGTGGCCACAGATCCATTAGAAGGAGAACTGAGTTCCTTGTCCGGCTAACACTTGTCATCTCTCCAGCGGGTCCTCCAGTGAGGGTTCCATTTCAGGTTCTGGTGCCATCAGACCACGAACTGCCTGACCTAGGCCCCCCATTAGAAGTGGAGAACGGCCCTTGGCCGGCCCATCAGAGGCCTGCTTCCTGCTTCCTGCTTCTCCCAGCCACCCGGGCCCGACTCTCCATCGGGGGCTTTCCCTCTGTTTTCCAGTCTGGAGCCCCATCTGCTTTCGGAGTCAGGAGGGGACTGTCTGCCCCTTCTGTGGAGACAGCAAGGGAAGAACATGACGTCTCTCTCTGGCCCCAACCCTGAGCGTCACTGGTGTTGGCTGGGGATCAAAGCCTCTGTTCCATTTTTAACCTTCGCTGGGCCCCACCTCAGCCTGACCATGTGTTCCCGACATTTCATTGTGTGCCAGGGGGATAAACAAAACCCACCCCCTGAGTCTGGGGAAGGATGCCTTTGGGGGAGAGCTGACCCTGCGGAGGCAGATAAGTGTTCTTCCCACCCAGGGCGCCTCCTGAACGCTGTGGTTCTTCCTGCGCATACACGACTCCATAGTAAGGGGAATGGATGGCTTTATTTTTACGCAGGACACATCCACAGATGACGACCCCAACTGAAAAAGCCAAAAACAAAACAAAAAAACTAGTGTGTGGAGTTTGGAAGCGGTGGGGGAAGCAGGCGATTCTGTCTCAAGCTCTCCTCTCTCTGTCTCTGGCTCCTCCGTGTCCCCCATCTCTCCCCTTCTAAGAGTCTCCTGGAAATGTCACCGGTGTCCCCATCCGTGCGGGGAGAGCGACGGGAGACCGTTTTGTTTTCAAATGATCTGCTCAGGTGTGAATCAATTCACGCTTTTTAGAGTTTTCAAGCAATGAAAAGTAGGCATGAGGAAGAAAGATGGTGTCTGGTACAGAGCAGAAGCTTAAATCACTGTGGAAGGAAGGAAGGGAGACAGAATCCCCCTAATCGCCATCGCTATTAATATTTTGGTGAACATCCATCTATATATTTATGTATGTTCAAACTATATACACAACAGGATCATACTGTGTTCATACATAACATATTCATACTTTCTATAGATGCGTAATAAATACCATCTTATATTCTATTATATATAGCCACACTCAACAGGCTCATCATGTGCATACACTACATACATATAATACACAGTGCATGTGTATAAACATATGCGCACACATTAAATCTACATTATCTACCATACTACACCGTACTGCACTATAATATATACTAATGTTATAAAGAGCATAATAGTACGTTCCTACTACACATGCGAACAGGATCAGATTCTTCACGGAGTTTCACAGTCTGCTTTTTTTCACCACGCCTGTGAAGTTAGAACAAAATCATTGCATTTCGCAGCTGCCAAGCGATCTTTTGCACCACTGCTTCTTCAAGCATTTGAAGAGATTCGGTTTTGAAATTCCTACCTTCAAGGAGACCCAGGCTTTGTCCTCTGGTGACCCTTCCTCGCTGCTGTGCTCAGGCCACGTGGACTTGAGGTCATCGTTTTCCGCTTTCTCTACTGCACCCTCGTCTGCGTCTGCATAGTGGATAAATATTTGCAGGAATCCACTGGGGTTTCTCTGTTATGTTCAGCTTAAACAAAACAGCCTTCTCCTCGTCACCTTTATCTGCTGAATACGTTTCCACATTCGTTTCTCTGAGGTGGCAATTAATTGCATCAGACTTTTAAGGGGTGGGGTCTGGAGACTGGTGGTTTCTAAAAAGCTCTGTTGTGTTCTCTTGTGTGGCCAGAACCGAGAAACGTGGAAAGACATGGAAGGAAATGACCTCTGATGTCCAAAAGCGCCTCTGACCTTGGGAAAGTGACTCAATTTGTATGAAACAGTTTCCTTGCCTGCAAAATTGAGGAAGTTATAATTGAAGCAATCTTGCAGGGTTGTTACAGAAACTAAAGTAAGGGCCCGGTATTCAGTAGCTGTTTAATATCAGTTTTTCTTATTTTCTGAGAAGCGTTGGGTGTAGGAGATGCTAAGTTTTGGAATGAGCCATATCTGGGGTTGAACATAGCTCAGCCTCTTCTCAGAGGAGAGACTTAACCCCTATGAGTTTTCATGTCCTCATCGGTAGGTTAGAGCTGAAGTATTCATTAAAAAGTGTCTCAAAGCTTACAGATAATCTATACAAAGGGCCCCGGCCAGGGTTTTCAAATAGTAGCTGCTCTTAGGGTTTCCTAAATTCTAACCCCTTTGTCTCCAGACTCTAGAAAAGGCTTGAACTGTCTCCTTTTCCCACACCTGTGGCCATGTGTTGGGGACTTTCTTGCCCTACGATGCTCATTTATGTGTAGGAAATACGGAGTTATTCTAAAATGTCATTCTTTTCTATTTCCTCCCTGAGTGACCTTGGACGGCTTCTCCCCTTTCTTGTTTCTAAACCGTCAATGTTATTTGTCGTTAAAAGAGACTCTGAGTCTATCGTTGGTATTTAGCCGTTTACAAAGCATCTTTTACAGTCATTATTCCACATGAACTTCCCAGCCAATGGATTAAGGTTTATAGAATACACATTTAATACATCAACATTCCATGGAATTGAGAGCCCTTTTGAAATATTTTTATTTTTCCTTGTTAGGGAGCAAGCAGCAGGTGGAGGGTGGGAATGGGTGTTAATACTTATTGGACTGTTAAGAGTACGAACTTATTAATTCATTCGAAGAGCAGTGTGTCATGGCTTGTAACGTGCTAGTTGCTGTACTATGATTCGAGGATAGATTAAGGCGTGATCATTATGCTGAAGAGTCACATCGTGTAATGAGAAAGATGTCCGTGGAACTATTTATTTAATGCACTGGTGTGATGGCAGGTGGTGTAATCAGTGTGTGTAAGCGGGGGGAGTGGAGGAGCAATATACAACCCCCTTTGCTGGGCCAGGGGTGGAGGACAGTGTTCAGAAGAGGTTTTTTTTTTTCTTTTAATGAAATAAAGTATGTTTATGTTATTACAGGCCAGAAAGGCTTTAAGGCCAGGAAATCCTTGAATTTATCCTCAGTAATGAGTTCGCTACCTCAAGATGGGGTTGAAGGGAGTGATGGGGTCAGGAAAGGGGGTACCGTTTGTTGAAAGGAGTAGGACCATCATGGCGTTTTCCAGGTACTCCAAGAAGTCTGTAGAGCAGTTACGTGGGAGAGCAGGAGATGAAGCCAGAGCAGTCAGCAGGAGCCGCAGCTTGGGGAACCCTGAGCTGCCATTGAGAGATCTGCCTCCCCTGAGTGCAATGGTGGGTTTTACAGCGGGGAGGGCAGCGGCCCACCCTGTGTTTCTGAATGACTGGATTTAAGGTGGTGACTTGGTTTGAGGTCTCCAAAATGCAGACCCTGAGACAAGGATTTGGGTTGAACAGAAATATTTGGGATGTGTTCCCAGAAGGCTTTGGGAGGGAGTGGAGAGGTGAGTAGGGAAGGGGAGAGTGCCAGGGAAGCTGCCCTACAGGGCAAGTGGGACTCCCCAGGACCTCCAGGCATCTGGGAGACACTGTGGCAATCTCAGGCTTTTTCCATCGTGGATGAGGAAGCTGGGTTTTCATCCATCAGCTCCCGCATCACTGGACCAGGGACATTCCTGGGGCATCCATTGCCTGACACTTCCTATATAGCCCTCCTGGCTGAGCATCCTCTGAGCCAGAGAACACCCTCAGACAGAGAGATGAAATGACTGAGGTAGGAAGCTTTGGGTGGGTTCTAGGTGAACTGCGGGGTTGTGGGCAGGGCACAACTGGGGCTGTCATGGGAGCAGAGTCAGGGTGGCCAGAGAAGACATAATTAAGGGGTGAAAGGGGTGAATTAGGCAGTTATGGCGGGGGGGGGGAGAGAGAGAGAGAGAGAGAGAGAGAGACAGAGAGACAGAGAGACAGAGAGACAGAGAGACAGAGAGACAGAGACACACCAATTCTACTGAGTAATGCTTGTAACAGTCCCAAAGTTGACAGTGGCCTTCAGAGTCACTGAGGTGACAACATTGTGATTACTCAGCCTAGGAAGAGAGGTGGCACCTACCTGCATATCCATTCTAAAATTGCACTTAGTTTATTTTTTTCCTCTTCTTCCACTCTCTGCCTTTTTTTTTTTCTTGTCCCACAGACTCTATCATCCTGTCTTTCCGAGAAATACAGCTTCTGTGATGGTCAGTTTTGTGTGTCAGCTCAGCGAGGTTGTCGTCCCCAGTGACACGTTCAAACCAATCTGGGGGCTGCTGTGGAGGTTTTCGGTAGATGTGATTAAGGTCCATAATCAGCTGGCATCAGGTCAGGGAGATTATCCCAGGTCATCTGGGTGAGCCTGATTTAAGCAGATAAGAGGCCTCAGCAGAACTGAGACTGTCCTGATGGAGAAGAAATCTGCCCTGGACAGCAGCTTAATTTCATGGCCAAGGGTTCAGGCTTCCCTTCTTGACGTTCTGCCTTCTGCATTTCAGGCTTATCCAGCGGGCATCCACAATCGTGTGAACCAATTTCTTGCAACAAATCCCTTACTGAATGTCTCTTAATGGTCGTGTTTCTCTGGTCAAACCCTGATGGATACAGCTCCTTTCCGGGAAGTGTGATGGTTAATTTTATATATCAACTTGATGGGACCATGATGTGCTCAAATATTTGGCCAAGAACTTTTCTGAGGGTGTTTTGGGATGAGATTAACGTTTAGATGGGTAGATTGAATGTAAAGTAGATTGTCCTCTTGAATGTGGGTGGGCCTCATCCAATCAGTCAAAGGCCCAAATAAACAAACAGGCCGGCACTGCCCAAAATAAGAGAGAATTCCTCCTGCCTGGCTGCTTTTGAACTGGGACACCAGCTTTTTCTTGCCTTTGGACTCACACTGAAACATTAGCTCTTCCTGGGTCTTGAGCCTGCCAGTCTTTGATGGGACACTAGGCTGTCAGTTCTCCCGATTCTCAGGCCTTTGGCACTAAACGACTCAACTCCTGGGTCTCTAGCTTGTAAACTCACCCTGTAGAACGTGGGCCTTGTCAGCCTCCAAAGGTACATGAGCCAATTCCTTATAGTAAATCTTATATGAATCTCTTTATTAATGTATTTCATTGGTTCTGTTTCTTTCAAGAACCTGATGGACACAGAAAGTTAATATTCTTTGTGTGTAAAATTCCTTGGTCTTGTTTCCCGGTGCCATCGACACCTTCTCTGAGTCTGGCTTTGACTAAATAGGAATGAGGATTAGTTTCGCCTAACCTGGCCGTACCTCAAGACACTGCTTCTGCAACTGCCTTTCAGATTCTGGAACTGTCTCCCTGTTTGGGTGGGGGTCGTTCCACTTACCCGGACTCATGGTGGAAGGTTTAACTCTTGTTTTCATCTCTTTGGAATCCAGTCTCCCTTCCTTTACCAAAAAATATCTTGATTTCCCTTCTACGATTCTCCCTCCACAACTTTTTAAGTCATGTGATTTCAGGCACAGGCTCGATAATCAGGCACATGACCTGACCTAGCCAATGAGCATTTCTCTTCTCTCTGGTCCCGTTGATCCCTGTGAAGCTGAGCACGTGATCCAACCTGCCACAATCGGCCAATGAGGGGAGGCCCTTGGGTTTTCTCTGGATCTGTTGGACGAGTGGGGTTCTCTTTCTGCCAGGCTTGTCTGGTTGGTGAGGTATAGGATTGCAGCTGCCATCTTGAGAGGAAATTCTATCCAGAAGAAAATAAAACCAAGAGATGTGGGGAGAGAGATGAAAACTGGATGCCTGGATCCAGGCACGTCTGAAAGCAGACAGCTCTACCCCTAGACGATCTATCACTGATTACATCCCTAGGCCCTGTAAGTATCCCCGTTTTGTAGATGGCAGACATTGAGGTGCAGAGAAGTTAAAGCAACTTGCCCAAAGCCACATAGCTAGTAAGTGACTAGCAACCAAATTTAGGCCTATCTTTTTTTCTGATTTTGCACAGTCGATACCAGCTTTCTGCTGCTTTTTGCTTAGGAATGAGAAGTTCCTTACTGGATGGACAGAGATAGGAATTGAACTTTGCTAAACACCCACGGAGCATCTGCAGTGTCACCTCATTACCAAGGTGTTAGGGGAGGTCAATAAATAGACAAGAGGAAGGTCACGCTCTCACTCTGAGCTTTTCACTCTTCTCCCCTCCCAGGCAATCTGCTAGAGTGCCAGCTTTGCTCGGAGGAATGCCTGTCACCAGATACTCTCCCCGTCTCAGGGTTTCTGTATACAATCTTATTTCCTGTCGTGATTGGAACCTGCATTATGAGGGCCATAACAAAGGCTGCCCCATCAAGTGCATACACAGAAACGCCTGTCTCCGGAGACCCCAGAATCTAGACGATCAGGTGTACTTACCCAAATATCTCCTGAAGCTTTGAAACATTAATCCCATTTGCTCCTAAATCCTGGGTAGCCTCATGCAGAAAAGAGGGGGAAAGAGCCCTGTCTGGTGGCTTTTTTAGATGAAAGATTGTGATTGCATTGAGTGGTGCCCAGCTACCGAAGGCCTAAGAGCCATTAACTAAGCTGCTGCACCAGCAGATACAGAGCGAAATGCCAGGCGGTGTCCCAAGCCAGTAGTTGCAATCAGAGATGTTAAAGTCATTCCTGTATCCACCTCCGCCAAAAAAAAGATGTTCCCAGACAATTCAATGTTAATGGTCTGCTAATACTTTTAATGGCTGCTTCTACAAATGTGCAAAAAGCAAGAAGCAAAAAAAACCCAAAAACCCAAAAACAAAACAAAAAAAAACAAACAAAAAAATGCTTTATTTCTCTGGTTTTAGCTATTTTGTAGACTCTCAGCAAGGAGGATGGAGTGTGGGAAGCGGGGTACCTCTGGGAAAAAATGGGGAAGTGGTGATGGACTGAGGCCCAGCTGGTCTCTGGCAGAAAGCCACATGATTTTTCTGTGATCTGGAGGTTGAAGAAAAGGGGATAGGATTCTCCATGTTTGTTCTTAGGGCAAAGCCAAGCTGAGAAAAAAAAAAAATACTCTGGCTTTCCCCAGAAATGCTCCAGAGGTAGAGGAATTAGAAACCCGAGTTAGAGTCGCATGTATGCCACTGATTAGGCTCAGACACGTCATTTTCTCTCTCTGAGCCTCAGTTTGCCCTTCTATTGCAACTGGGCTGGATCGATATCTCGCGAAGGCCAACCTCGAGCTTCCACGTAAGAATCAGCTGGAGCAAAAGATGTTAAAATGCTGACTCCCAGGCCTCAGCCTTACCGGACCAGAATCACCACCACCCCAGGGCCCATGAACCTATATTGTTAGCAGACTTCCCACGGCGATTCTTAATTGAAGACAGTTTTGGAAATCAGCAAACTAGCTTCGCCCAGCCTTCGCTTTCTATGAGCATGGTTTGGGGATAGATTTCTGGAAGGGAGACAGTGCTCTTGCTGGCTTCATGGCTCTGTCAGTCTAAGTCACTCTTAATAACTACTCCCAGCTTCACCCCTGCCCCCACCCGCCACCCCCTTTAAACAGAAAACATTATGGGTGTCTTGAAGGGAAAGCAAGGCGAGGAAGTCTAATGTATTTTTTTTTGTTTCCAGACAGAACCTGGTTTTCAGTTTTTCAGACCGTGGTTGTTGTGGGGCCCTTAGCGAGGCAATCGGAGTCAGCTTTGCCCAACCTCACGGCATGGAAAATCCACTGAAAATTTATAGAGCTCGGGTTTACAGTTTAAAGAAGAACTAAATGAGAAACCCCATTTTCAGATCAACTGCGCCACAAGGTAACATTTATCTGGCGTGTCTTTATTTGAGCCAGGCACTTTGCATGGATTATTCCTTTCAACCCGCCCATCCTAGAAGGCAGAGGCTATTATTATCACCCCCATTTTACACGTGAGGAAGTCGAGGCGCCTGGAGGCGAAGTCATTTCCCCAACGTTCTCTAGCTAGTAAGTGTGGGAGCTATGGTGACAAACCCACGTCATCTGCTTCCTGGTGCTGAGCATCTCAAAACCTTGTTTTTCTGTCCCTGTTGCTGCTTCCTGTGACCAGCTGGGGTTTATTTAGCATCTACTACGCTCCTGAAAGCCTGCCAAATCTTTATACTTATTGACTTTTCATCAAAACCTTATCGGGTGGATATTATTTCCCCCGCCCCCCAATTTGAGGATTAAGAAATCCAGGCTAAGAGTGCTTCTCCAGTTACACAGTAGCTGGGCTTAACTACATACACTTGATGGACAAATCTCACCCACAACATAAACTTCTAGAGGGTGTGTGTGTGTGTGTGTGTGTGTGTGTGTGTGTGTGTGTGTGTGTGTGTAGCTGGGCTACGAAACAACCCTTTGTGTCCACAAGGGCGGACGATGCATTGTCAGAAAAGTTTAGAAGGTGCAGTCTCCAGTCTCGAATTCCCCTTTTTGTAAGAAGTGTCGTCCAAATCAAATAAACGGAACTGGTAATGGCTCATTGTGCCGTTGGCTTGGGCCATCTCGCACATCCGGTGTTCTGTTATCCCACCTGGCAGCAGCTCCCCGCACTAAAGGGAGCTGGGGACGTTAGCAGCGGAATATTTTTGTAATTATAGGAAGGGATTGTTTAGACTGATCTTAGGGCCATAACACAGAATAATAGGGGAACGGGTTGAGAGCGATTTTTGCCAGACTGAGAGATGATTCCACAACGATTTTTGGTGATTCTGCTTCCGCCCCACGTTTACTGTAACACCGAGATTTATAGCGTAACGGGAACTAGGTGGGATTCCATCGCTTGTGTCTTCAGTCTACCTCTGACCAAGGGCGCTAGCCAGGTTTCTCTAGCATGTCATTTTGATTCAGAGTCTGAAACAGGAGAAGGTAGTGTGCTGGGCTGAAAATACAGACTTTTGCTCTGTGTGTGCGAGTGGGGCCTTTCCGCCGTGGCCATCTCAGTTTGTCTGTCTGTACAATAGGACGGCAGGGTTGGAAGCTTCCCAACCCTCCTTCTTACCTCTGACAGTTGATTCACTTTCATTCAAACCTATTGGACTAACAGTCACAGAGCAGCTGCTCGATGCCAGGCTTTTGAATAGAGAGCTGGGACACGGGAGAGAACAGGACCGTCATCACGTCTGGTTTGCAGGCAGATTCTGCTTCCGGTCGTCTCCCCTTATCGCAGGAGATAAGTCCCAAGACCCTGAGCGGTGGCCTGATACTGTGAATGTTTCTAAACACTCTAGATGGTCTAAGTTTTTTTTTTTTTTTTCTGTTGCATACATCCCTTTTCACGTAAAGGGATGGCTTCTCTCTGGCACATCCAATTAGCCAGCATCACTACGCTTGTGTGCTGAAGCCATTATTAAGTAAAATGAGGGGGACTTGAGCACAAGCACTGTGATACCGTGACGGCAGACCTGATCACGGAGACCGCTATGAAGTGACTAGCTGGCAGGGAGCATCTGCAGCGTGGAGATGCCGGACAAAGGGAGGAGTCACATCCTGGATGGGACAGAGTGGGGGCAGGGTGAGATTTCATCACACTATCCTGAACTATGCGCTATATATAATTTACGAATTGTTCATTTCCGGAATTTTCTATTTAATACTTTCAGACTGCGGTTGGCTGCGGGCAACTGAAACCACAGAACGTGAAACCACGGATAAGGGAGGACTGCCGTAGTGCCAAGAGTTTGGGACACGGAGTGAAAGACCCACCTCAGCCATGATCCGGGTGGGTGACCTCAGGCAGCCACTTCAGCTCTCCGGGTCGGTTCCGCCTGTAGAAATCGTACAGAATGTGCGACCATGTGACTTTTGGGATTCGCCAACCCTGGGGCACTTGTTATAATGACTCAAATCCCTGGATCCCAGCCCAGATCTGCTGAATCTGACTCTCTTTGGGGGAAAGAGAGGACAAGAATCAACTCAACGAGGAGCCCAAGGTGATTCTTAAATACAGAGACTTCAGATATGGTGGTAAAGTGCCTCACAGTCTGCGAGTGAGAGCTCCATGCACGTTTGGTGGCTTTTATGAACCCAGGCCCTGGGAAACCCTGGACTTCAGCTATACCCAGCTCCACTGAGCAGCGTCTGCTTAGTACACCTGTCGCTTTTCTCTTTATTTATAAATATATGTGTCCGTGGGTGCATGTGTGGCACACACACACATACAAGGATGCTAAAGCTGTTTATCGAGGAGTCGTTTTGTGCCAGAATTTTAGCTACAAAGCCTCATTTAATCCTCACAAGCACCCTAGGAGCTAAGTACTGTTCGAAGTGAGGAATGTGAGTTTCAAGGAGGTTAAATAGCTACCTTGCAGCGTGGCGTAGGCAAGAGATGGAGCCGGAAGTGGACCCGGGTTCATCTGTCTCCCAAGTCCATGTGGTAGAGTACGTCCTGCTCTTTCTCAGCCACACAAACCCCTCCCAGGGCCCCCAGTCACGTGGTCTGCGACACAAGCAGTGCCCCCAGAGTCGTGCAGCGAGGATGTCTTGCATCTGTCACAGGAGTCTCTCTGTTCCTCAGTGTCCTTCCCTCATCTTCAACGCTTCCTTTAATCCTTAGTGCGAATCTCTTTACTTCTGGGTAGAATAAATAACCCAGTCCTGGGTGATAATGCTTTATTTTCTACTCCTCAGTGCTCGGTATGGCAACCATCATGCTTGTGGGGAATGTACTAGGCGCTAGTTATCCGTGTCATTCATCTTTCCATCTCCTCAAATTGTTTTTGTTGTTGTTGTTTCATTTCTTTGTTGTCATTCCAGTTATCTATGGCTGCATAACACACCGCCCCAAACTTAGTCTTCTAAACAAAAACTGTTTACTTTCTATCAGTTTTGCAGGGTAGGAATTTGGGCACCGTTCAGCTAGCCAGGGTTCTGTTTCCTGGAGCAGGGGTCTTGAAAACTTTGGCTGCGAGACCGGATCCAGCTTGGCACCTGTTTTTGTAAATAAAGTTTTATTGAGACACAGCCGGTTCCATTCTTTTGCGTGTAGCCTGTGATTTCACGCTATAACAGCCTAGTCATGACAGAGTCTGTATGGCCTGAGACTCAGATATTTATTCTCTGGCATTTTATGGTAAAAGTGTCCCGACCCCTGGTTTAGGGGAGCTGAAATGGTTTTACTCCCAGGGTCTGGCTGGGAGACTGGCAAGTGTATCTTTGACCTCGGTATCCTTGACCTTCTTCCTAGGCTGCTGAGGGCTCAGGTAGAACTCAAAAGGCCCTTGTGACCTAGCCTCGGAAAGTATGGAAATGCCCCTTCTGCCATGTTCTGTTGGTGAAATAGTTCACTAGAATCCATCCAGATTTCAAGGAAAGGAATTAGGTTTCATCTCTCGGTGGGAAGAGTAGCAAAGAATTTATGGCCGTCTTTAATCTACCACACCTCATTTTTGAAAGTCTTTCTAAAATAGTTGCACCTTTTTTTTTTTTCTTTTCGGCCTTTGCTAGTGATGATCACAATTGTAATCTTCCTTTGATGATTAAATATCTGCAAGGCACTTGGGTGACGGCGGGGGCGGGGGCGGAGAGGGGTGTCGGCATTTATTCAATAAATATTTATTGCGCTCCTGCTAAGTGCTATGCACTCTGCTAGGTAATAAGGATGCAGCTGTGAGTAGCAAAACGTCTTCCATCCTCATGAGACTCTCAGTCTAGTGAATGTAGATGAAAGGGATGCAGGAAGGATTAGAAATTAAGTTGAATGTGCTCTGAGCTTCCCTTTTGACTAAATTTTTGGATTCAGCTTCATTTATTTTTCTGACTTTTTTTTTTTACACCCAAAAGCAAAATAGGGGAAAGGAATTCCAGTTAATGGAAGGTTCCAGATAGTCAGAACTTCGGTGAAAGGCTTTTTCATTTTTCATAGAGTTTACGTAAAGGTGACATTTTGTCACTCACATGCTTTACCATTTACCTTCTTTTCACCGTTAATTTTAATTCCGTCAGATGGATCCCGAGTTGTCTCCAGTTTGTATTCTGAGTTCGTGGTGGCAATGGCCGTGTACGTATTTCTCACGGCCCCTAAACTGGAACTCTGAAACACCCGCGTTTGTATATAAGCAGTGTCGCACCTTCCCCGGCAGCTAGCGAAACGCCTTCTGGGAATCTGGAACAAGGAGGGGACAGTTCCAAAGCTCAGCTCTCAGTGTCTCCCCGATGCGTCACAGCTGCTCCTTGTCCTGGTCTCCAACACAGAATGTTTCCGTGTGTCTGTGAGTCTGACCCACAGGTATTTCTTCACGGTCTTGACCTGCGGGTTCCCGGGGAGCTGATGTTCCCGTGTCACATCCTGGTGCCTCCGTGGCCAGAATCTCAGGAAGAATAGAGCCTTTATTAGTCTTTTCTCACATCTATCACATTTCCATCAAATCTCTTCCCCTCCCCGAGACCTTTCGCCGACGTTGGATGTCAACGGCTCCATTGTAGTGGTGAGCTCTCATTATCTGAAATTCCTTTCTGCTCACCTTCCTCTTTTCCCTGAAGCTCTGGACACGAAAGTTTCTGTGTGTGTGTGTGTGTGTGTGTGTGTGTGTGTGTGCGCACGTGCACACACACACTCATGTGCGTGTGTATGTGTACATACACATTGATTTATTTTAATTGAGTATGTTATACCTAGTGGGTAATACTATTGTTTTTTGAAGGGAGCATAAGCACTTGGAATCTTTTTTTTAACAATAACTTTATTGAGCTATGAATGATAAAGGAAAAAGCTGTACACACAACTTGACGAGACTACAGATGAGTATACACCTGCAAAACCATGACCCCATGTAGGCCGTAAACCTCGTCATCACCGCGAAAGTTCTCTCTGCCTTATTTATTTATTCATTTTCAAGAAGATAATCATGGCTTAACATGAGATCTACTCTCTCAGCAAATGTGTAGGTATCGGCCCTTGTTGCAGACCTGTAGGATTTATTCAGCTTGTGCCACTGAAACGTTGTGCCCCTTGGCTAACACCTCCTCCTTTCCTCCTGCCTCAGCCCCTGGCAACCAGCATTCTACTCTGTTTCTATGAGTTTGACTATTTTAGATTCCACATGGGAGTGAAATCGTGCGGCATTTGTCTTTCTGTGTGTGGCCTTTTGAACTTAGCACGATGTCTTCCGGATTCATCCATGTTGTCACAAAGGATAAAGTTTCCTTTTTTTTTAAAGGCTGGATAAGATTCCATTATATGCATATACCACATTTTTAAAATTCATTCACCTATTGATAGACATTTGGGTTGCTTCCCTGTCTTGGCTATTGGGAATGAGGCTGAAGTGAAGGGATGCAGATATCTCCGTGAGACCCAGATTCCACGTTCTTTTTGGATACCTACCCGGAAGTGACATCACTGGGTCATATGGTAGCTCTATTTTTGAGGGACCTCCATATTGTTTTCCATAGTGGCTAAACCAGTTTACGTTCTTACCGAGAGTGCACAGGGATTTCCTTTTTCCTCATTTTCGCCAACGTCTTTTGTTATTGTTGTGGAATAGCCATTCTAACAGGTGTGAGGAGACATCTCATTGTCGTTTTGATTTCGTTTCCCTGATGATTAATGATGAGCACCTGTTCCCGTTGGCCATTCGTATATCTTTTTTGAAGACTTTGTCACCTGAGCTTCTTCTGAGCCCCTTGCCACCCTTTTTTTTTTTTTTCCAATCGAGTTGCAAGAGATTCTTATATATTTGGGACATTAGCCCTTCCTCAGCTAAATGGTTTGCAAATGTGTTTTTCTTATTCCATAGGTTGCACTTTCATTCTGTTGATTGCTTCTTTTCCTATGCAGAAGATTTTCAGTTTGATGTAGTTCCACTTGTCTAGTTTTCGCTCTTGTTACCTGTGCTTTTGATGACGGGCTCTGTTAGCAGGTGCTGAGGTACTGGGATGTTCTCGTGAATTCTCCCATCAGCCCTTGTGCTAACTCAGTGATTAGCAGCTTCTCCAAAAGCCAGACAGCAAAAAGGTCCTTTCCTGTTTCTGCCATTTACTCTGAGACTACGGACTTCGGGCAAGTTGTTTCATCTCTGAGCCTTGATTTTCTATAAAATGGAGATGATACTGGAGAGATTTGTTTGTGAGAATGAAGCGAGCGAATGACACAGAGTATACAGTCAACAAATCTAATCTATAATTATTACTTTGCCACTCTCTTTACAAATTGCAGCAAAGGCTATTGAGGCTCAGAGGGGTGAAGTAACTAGTCCAAGGGCACCCAGCTCAGGAGCAGAGCCAGGATTTTTGCCACAGCTCTGTCTGGTTTTAGCGTGTGTTCTTTCGCAAGGTTCCACTAGCTTCTGCCACCCAGTCATGCGCATGAGGCCTTCACCAGAGAGCAGAGCACGTCGCTATAGATACACATCACTCCTGCTTTTTTTTTTTCCCTTCTCACTTTATTTCCTGTTAAGGGAGCTTCTCTTTTCCTCTCGTCTAAACGACCTTCATTCTCTTTGGTGATGCTTCTAGAAGAAACAACACACACACAAGTGAACTGAACATGGTCCATATTTGTAATCAGGAAAATATTTCACAGATGTCCTCAACTGGGAGCAAGTGAAGAAATCAAAACAGATAAACAGTCCTTGGCTCATACTGCCTGAGACTCATAAAACCAAGATGCTTCCGGGAGAACCAGGATGGACTGGCCCAGCATCGTTCCTGCCCACTGGACCAGCCCCCATGGGAGGGGTGTCTGCCTGGAGAGGTGTTTCTTCTCGGGAACCTCCACATACATGTGACTGTGGATGGAACCTGGGAACGTCTCAGCTCACAAAATTGAGCAGTTTTGTCTTTTCGACATGTACATGGCTCACAAAATTAATTATGAATTACTGGGGGCCACCGACCTCATTTGGGGAGGCCTGGAATCACATAGAAAGTGTTGAGTTGAGCAGCCTTAGGTTCCATTTTAAACATGTATTTTTTTTTCCCCACTTTGAATTTAAACCAAATTGAAGGAATTAGCAGGGGATGGGGGAGGGTTACAAAAACCTCTCCAAACCCATTAGCTGAGATTTAAGCTCCTCCCCTTGTCTCTCTGAATCCTTCTCATCTATTGCCTCATTATTCCTCCCAGAGAACTGTTGAAGTCAGCACCACATTTCAAGGATGAGACACACAAGGTCCAAGGTCAGGTAGCCTGAAAACACGACAGCAAAAAATATCTTCCCCAAATCCCTGGCCCGTGGAGTGGTGGTAAACAATATGGCTGGTAACGGAGGAAGAGGCTCAGAACCTGGTTTTATCACAGTTAAACGTTAGGCAGTCATCACAGCACGCTATGTGAAGTCCATGACCCCGAGGGTCTAGCGCACTTGGCTTTGACACCAGTCTCCATGGTACAACCTTGAGCCAATTGCTAAACTTCTCTGATCCTCAGTTTCGTCTTCTGTCATGTGCCATTAATAGCTGTTTCTGCCTGCAGCGTTGTTGGGAGGTCTGAGATGACGTAGGCGAAGCGCTTAGCCCTGCCTTTACAGGAAATTTCCGATGGACTGTATCTATTCTTAGCATTAAGAAAATACGGTTGTCAGGGCTATTCAAAAATTATTGTAGCAACTGTAATTCACAGGAGTAATTTCAATTTATTAATAACCAGATGTATAAATATGAGGTTTTATAACCTCCACGCTCACCTTGCCCTGTACGTACTGGGGCATGATGGATCTCTTTCATTTCAGCTGAAAGCCATACATACGTAGGCAGCAGGCCAAGGAACGCAATTTATAGCCTGTGCTCTAGGATGAAGAAAGAACTCCAGGAAAACAGAATAGCTTAAATTCTGTGTTGGATGACAATCACAAAAATTCACAGTGAGTCTTAGGATGAATGCCTACACTTCGTTTCTTTTACGAAGGATACCACCACCCAGTTGGAGATTAAAAGATGCTCTCTTCTCTGTGAATAATTCCAGCCGATGAGGCTTGATGTGCCAAGTTTTGGTACCAAGCGTTTAAGGAAAAGGATGTCCAAAGCCATGCTTGGGTTTCTTGGAAGGACAACGAGGAGTAAATTACTGACTTGACTCCAATTTACCACGATTCAAAAACACACAAGGGAAGGTGCTCTTAAAAACATCCATTGCTCCAAAAGTACAGGCTGAAAAAAAAAAAAACTCATCCTTTAGTATTTCAGCCACAACAGACAACAGGTTATGAGAGGCCACAATTGAGACACGGCAAGATTTTTTAGTGTCTTATGTCAGTTGACGGTCAGCAGAAGAACCACAATAAACATGCCGCTGCAGGTGTGACAGAAAAGTTACAAAGCCACACCATATGGTGAAGCTATCACTGCTGTTGGCTAACAAACCACTTACAGTCCTTTAACCTCACAAACAGATGACCAGGCCCAGCCATGTGTCCATCAGGGGGCCGTCAGCCCCAATGGACCCGGCCATGGCCCCTCCATCCCTCTCATATCCCAGAGCATTAGACGCCCACCCCATTTATAGATGGCCCTCGCTGTCCACCTGAATCTCAGCCATTAACTATCTCGCCATTCCCTCTTGAACACCTAACATATGTTCCCCAGACTTTGTTCCCTAAGGTGCTCATCCCAAGAGATGGTCCTCGACCAACTGGTTCTCAGGTCAGAGAAGACTAGAGATGCTTCCGACTGCTCTTCCTCCTCAGAGCCTCTCGCTCGCTGGGGACCCGGTGCCTCCTAACATCCTCTCCACCAGTCTTAGCCCATCGGTGGCATCTGGGCAGCCGGGAGAAGGAAGGCAGGAGAGAAAATCCCTTTCCTCTAAGAAAACTTCCTGGAAATACCACCCAGCGCTTCCATTTCAGCTTCATCGGCTTAAATTTAGCCCAGTGGCTTTTCTTGGCTGTAAAGAAGGCTGCGAGAATCGGGCTTTTCTCTGGGATATAACTGCACAGTTAAAGGTCAGGTTGTCAACTCTAAGAAGTGGGGAAGAGGCATGGGAGTGAGCATCTAACAACCCACCACTTACTAAATTAGGACTATTAATTATATACCATGCTCTGTGGTCAACACTTTGCATCTATTAACTCATTAGTCCTCAAAACAACCCTTGAAATCAGTACTTAATGTGTTACGGATGAGGAAACCGAGGCTAAGAGAGGTTAAGTGATTTCTCCCAGGACACACAGCTAGGAAGTAGCATAGAAAAAGTTTGATTTCATCTTGGGTTTGCAAAACAAAGGAACAAAAACCACGCTTTTCACAACATAGATCCTTTTATAATCTAGCAACCTATATGCCAGGCTCCTCCTCCATTTTTACCTGACTTTTTGTCTCGTGGGCTCCTATTCACCTGTCAAGGCCTATCATAAATGTCCTCTCTTTGAACTTTTATTGTTAAACCCTTCACCCTCCGTAATGTGACAACGCTGTCATTCTTTCTTTCAACAATCATTTACTGACATCTCTCATGTACTAGTCATCACTGTAGGGGACGATAGAAGGCAGAGCACATGCCTGACCTCAAAAGTTTTGGCTCTCCTAGGACACAGAGAATAGTGCCATCCAGTTGAGCTTCCAGCAGTGATGGGATGTTCTATATCCGTACTGTGCAGTACAATGGCCACTAAGCCTTGGAGTGATTGGGCACTTGAAATGTGGCTTAAGAACTGAAGTCTCAATTTTATTTAATATCAGTGAATTTAGATTTAAACACTGATATGATTAGCTTTTGGAAGGCTTTTAAGTATGTTTTTAGTACGTGAATCTACCCTTTTTTTTTACCTGTACATTTTCTGAATTCTAAATATAAAGCAAGAGCGTTCAGTGAAAATTTAGCATCCAAATATGATGTGCTTTTCCTATAAAATATATATCCTTTTGAAGGCTTAGGATTAAAAAAAAGCCTGTAAAATAGCTCATTGGTAATTTTTATGTTGATCACGTGATGAAAGGGTCATCTTTTGGCCGCACCGTGTTAAAACATGTTATTAAAATTAATTTGACCTGCTGCTGCTTTTCACTTTTTAAAATGTAACTACTAGAAAATTCAAAATGACGAATGAGGCTGGCCTTAGATTTCCACTGGACAACGCTGGGCTAGAGTGTCGTCAGTTACTGACAGAAGACCAGGGACCAGGTCTGACCTTCATGCTTGATCAACTCTGGTCTTCATCCCGACCCACGTGTACACCAGGTTCTCATGTGACAACCGCTGGAAGGAGAGGAACTATCTCTGCTTGACCTAAAGGAAATATTTTTCCCTTGTTGGGCTTCACCACAGTCGCTGAAATCTTCCATTTCAGGTGAGAGGCTTCCCTGGATATTTTACATATTTTTTTCAAAGATTTCATACCTGAAATATTTTCCTTATATTGAGCCCCCAGGGCAAGATCTCGAGAGTTGACATCAACCTAGAAATAAGCAGGTAAAGGATGCTCTGATTGACCTTATTCATTCATTCACTCGACAAATAATAGTTGAACTCCTCCTACGCGCCTGGCACTGTTTAGGAGGCTGCGGGCACGAGGGTGAAGGAGACTGGCACAGTCCCTATGCTAATGAGGGAACAAACAAATAAGGAGAGATCGGAACATCCTTAAATTAAGCTTCTCTCCTGGATTTCCTTCTGTGATCTTTCAGTTATTTCTCTGTTGAAGACTATTTTCTTTCTCCCCACCAAAGAAGAGATTTGTGGTGCAGTTCTAGCTGTCCTACAGACAGGCTCCTGGGGGAACCCAGAAGAGAAAGCTGCAAGCCAGCCCTCAGCATTAGACAATCCACCCAACCCTTGTCTGACTTTTCCGTCTCCAGTTCTTGACAGATAATCAAGATTAGTCAGCAGGAGAATTGACTGTGGTTCTTTAAAGTAACATATAATTATAATGCTTGGTACTTAAAGGTGTCTTTCATTTCAAGCTCTTTCAGCACATTATGAGTTCTAACTCCATAATCTTGGTAGTTTTTCAGTACATTATTATTATTATTATTATTATTATTATTATTATTATTATTATTTTAAATTATAAAATAACCTGCTCAAACGATGTTTTGAGAAGGTCTTTTCATTAAAAAATATTTATCTGCTCTCAATGATCTTCTATGTCCTTTCTGTGACAAATAGTTTGCTGTAATTTTTATGACCCTACTGTGTGCTATTTGAAGGCCAGGACATACATGGCACCATATGAATGCTTTTTTTTTTTTTTTTGCTTTGGTTTAAGATATAAGGCTATTTCATTCTTCTACCCATTCATTGTACCAGCCATAAAATGTTAAGTTAGTGGTGGAATTTTTAGTTGTTGGGAGCAAAAGTTTTTCATAAATTATACCCAAAAGTAGAATGTATTGGAAGACACCGGGGTATGTTGAAAAAGGCAAGAGCAAGGTCATATGCTAAACCTCACAAGTGGCCAGAACCAAGACCCCCAAAAACTTGGGACCCAAGGTGGCTTTGTCCATCTCTCCTGGATCATGTGGCTTCTTACCTCTGCTTCTCTCTATACCAACTTCTCTCTTTTCTCTGTGGTCTGCTTTGTCTGTTTACTTGCACGTGGGCCACACATGGCCACTCTAGTTCATGCATCCAGCAAAGATAAACACACATGCACCCATGTCCTATCCCCACACTAAGATCTCAAGAAGGAAAAACACTGATTGGTTCAATCTGGGTCATGTGCTCCTGTCTAGTCCAATCAGCTGCGAGCAGAGATGAAGGCTCATACATTTCATAAAATTCTTTAAGAAAAGGAGTTCATGGTTTAGCTACTTTGGAAAATAGTTTGGTGGTTTCTCACAGCGTTAGCCGTAGACTTACCATACGACCCAGCAATTCCACTCCGAGGTATTTACCCAAGAAAACTGGTACATACAGCCACAGAAAGCTTGTACAAAAGAATGTTTTTAATAGTCAGTTAGTGAACACCACCCAGAAGTCCTTCAACTGGTGAGCAGTAGCAAAATAGAACACTACTGAATAATAAAACGGAGTAAAGCGCAGGTATACGCTTCAACATACATGCACTGCAACAGCATCCTGTTAAGTAAAAGAAGCAAAAGACCACATATTGCCTAACTCCATTTCCATGAATGTCTGGAAAAGACAACTTTAGAGAAACAGAGAGTAGGTTAGTGGTTGCTTGGGGCTAGGGGTGGAAATAAGGAGTTTCTTTTGGGGTTGCTGGAAAAGTTATAAAATTAGATTGTGGTGATGGTTGCACAACCATAAATATACTAAAACCTATAGTCATTTATTTTAAATGGGTAAATTTTACAATACATAAATTATTTTTTCGATAAAGCTTTTTTTTTGTTTGTCTTTTTTTTTGTTTTTGTTTTTGTTTGTTTGTTTGTTTGTATTTTTAAAAGAAAGATTGAGGGACCAACGGTTTGCATCCCCAGTAGATGGCTCTCCTTCCAGGCGTCCTCACCTGCGGGGTGAAATCCTGCCTCTGTGTTCTTGATTGTATCGTTCCTTCTGTATACACCGCCTCCCATGCTTTCAAACACTGGACTTCTCCAGTCAGCTGCAGCCCTAGGCATCAGAAATTATTCTGTTCTGTGAACTTATTATTCCTCAGGCCTGACATTGCCCTTGACCTTGCTTCCTGATATTCTTCCCCGCACTTGTGCCTTTTCACAACTGACCTCCTTCCCTTCATCCAGTTGTACCCGGCTAATCTCATGTAAGGTCCTCGTAGTCATGCTTCCCTGTGTCTGAAATACTCTTTCTCCCCATCTCTGCAGAGTTCATTGACACCCGTCATTCAGGCCTCCCCTTCTGTGTCACGTTCTCATAGCGATCGTCCCCGACAACTCTTTCTAAAATAGCGTCTCAGTCCTAAATATCTTGTAGTCCCCCCTCCCTGCCCAACCACCCTCCACCCTTCCCCATTCTGTTCTGTGCTTCTGGAAACTGGCTTATAGGAGCAGCGTCACTGGGCTTCCTTGCCCTCTGGTTTCTGGTGTCGGGTTTAGCCTGTGAGAAACCCTGGTTGGGGTTGGAGAGAAGGAAGAGAATGAAGCTAGAGTCCTTATCCCTCGGATGCATCGCCATCAGATGGCCTGAGCTGGAGGTGTCCCTTCACTGAGGGCCATTGTTCCTCTCAGGGCTGCTGGCCCGACGTGTTTTCCATCTTGTCCTCCCCTGAGCTCTCCTAGGGACAGATGTAGGAACAGCTCTTCGCTGCTAGCCCTGGTTGCTGAACTAGCCCACATGGCTCCCTAGTGTACAGGCCTTTGTCAATAGTCTCTTTGTAAGTAAATCCTGTTTGTTTAATCATATTTCAAGGGTGCTGTTTCCTGTTGAGATCCTGCCTAACACAGCCTTTCTCTCTTTCTCCCTGGTCCCCTCGCTTCCTTTCGTTTTCCTCCTAGCTTTGTATATTTATGAGCTTAGTCTCCGTTTCTTCATCAGAACAGTTAACTCTAGCTGCCGCCACAGACCAACCCCCAAATCTCAGTGTCTAACTCGAGATAGTTTATTTCCTTCTCATGTCATCGTCCTATGTGCTCCTGGGCTCCATCCCGATGCTCTTACCCTAGGACATGTGGCCCCAGTGGTGTCACAGCAGAGAGAGAAAGGGGAGTAGCAGAGGGTGTTTCTAAAGGCTGGGCCACTTCTGCCCATGTTCCCATTGAGTAGTCACATGACTCCATCCTAATTTTAAGGATAACTAGGAAATGCGGAAGAGCACACGGAGGCCTGGGGAGGACCTTGTCCTCTGCCATACTCCCCTGTTAGAGTGTAAACCCCCTGACGACAGAGACTTGGTTGAGCCTTCTCACCACTCTTACTTATCACGTGCTGGACTGTAGTCTTGAATGCATCAGTCGGTGAAGATGCGAATGGATGACAGCTTACCGTCTGGAACTTTCACCGAGGTCTTAGCAATGTGCTGTGCTCTATAGTTAATTGTAAGGGTAGAACCTTAGCTTGCTAATTCCATTTGTAGTCTTATTAAGATTAGGGGCTACTCTGGACATTCTTTCAGTCCACCTTCTAATACCATCATCACAAGTTCCTTGCAGATGTCCTTCTTTTTGTCCCTTGAGCATTACTGCCACATGTATTGCCATAGTAGTTACTTTATCGCATTTCCCATTGGCCCAGAGAATACTCGCCAGTGGCTCTGGTGGCTGCAGCATTTACCCTGGGATAACTTGCGGATTACGGTCCTAACCTCACCCCGAAAGTTTGCCAAGAAATATCTCGCTTTTATTATTATTTTCGTATCGCTCTAAGATATTCATAGTCTCTGGAAACAAATGTCAGCATTCAATTTATAGCATTCTGTTTTTAGTACTGGTATTTCCATGTACAAAATATAGTAATTCTCCATTGTTGAAAATGTCAAATCCTAGAAAACGTGGCATTCCTGTGCGTGATGTTAAATTGACTCTGGCAGCGAGCTGCACTTTATTTTTTTTCCTAAATGGGAAAAGGGTTAATGATTTTACAAATACTTCTTTACCAAACACCCTCGCTATATGCCAGGAATTAGATTCCTTGCCTCCCTACCATGCTTTCTCTCTCCACTCCACTTCTTTAATCTTTTAAAAACTTTGGGGCTCGAGGCAATTATGCTGATGATGCTAGCTAGCATCCAGAGATAATGGCTTCCAGGGATAGCTGAGAAAAGCCCACAAATTACTTTCTCCAGGACGGTTTGTAGGGAGTCTGTAAGCCAAACTCTAGCTTCTCTGTCATGGTCTCTATTCTCTAGACTTGGCCTTGGACCCTAGAGGATTTGGGGATAGAGTGTAGATTCCTACAATCATCAGAATTCAACTTCCCTAGCAAACACATGGCTCAAACCCCAGATCCTAGGGCCTCATTTTGCAAACTGGGTTCAGTGGGAGTTTTATAAGAGGTCAAAGAATGTTCTAACAGAAAAAGTTTCCTGGTGAAAGAAATTTGGGAACAACTGCTTAGTATATCCTCCTTCTGGAAATCCATGACCTAGAGGGCAATATTAAAGATTCCGAAAAGGGCTACAAATAAACAAACAGAAAAAGCAAGCAAACTTATTCAATTTCATTTTTAGCCTAGTTTATCCCAAACTTATTCAACCTTGGATCCCTTTTTGACGCAATATGTGTTAACATCGTGTGGACTTAAATCCTTCCGGGCATAGTTTTGGAAACTATGTCTTAACCTATATGATTTCTAATTCTTATGTCCATCCTGCAAGCTATTCCATATGTTAGAATTAAGGCTCAGAGAAATGAAGTAGCTTATACATAGTAACCTAAACTCATGAGTTGCATAGCTGGAATTTTAACCTATGCCTGATGGATCTAAAGCCTATATATATATATATATATATATATATATATATATATATATATATATATATATATCGTTTTGCCTCTATTCTCTCCACTATTCCCAAGGTATGGTGAATTGCCTGGAATTCATTTTAATTATTTGATAAAAATAATTTGTAATTAATCATTGATTGCCTGTCAGTGAATGCTATTCTGAAGAAATTAAAGACAGTTCATTCTCAGCTCCAACAGTCTGCTTTGCATTATCAATTTGTTAAGAAATTCTCTTTTTTTTTGTAGAACTGTGCAAAGGGAAACTTTTACCCAGACTGTCTGAATTATCCAAAAATTCTGAACTGATGGCATCCAAATGAATAAGATTTTACAAAACTGTATTTGGAGAGTTGATTGGACTTGTCAGTTTTCCTGTGGATATAAAGTCCTGGGTGGCTTGACCGTAAGTACGCTAGAACATAAATAATCGCCAGGTTTTCAGGTGAATTCCACTGAGTCCATGGGAAATGAAACGTTGGAATATTTGTTTGTGAATCTATAGGCTGAGAAAATCCTGCACATAGCCCCAAAGTGTGAACTCAATGATGAGGATGTTTGGGGAAAAAAGATCAATTTCTTTCTTTCTTTCTTTCTTTTTTTTTTTGGAAACCAAAGTTCTTTCCAACAACTAGTGTTAAGATTTCACAGCCAAGAAGGTCAGGGTGATGAACTTGCAAGTGTTCATGGACGTGGAGAGCCCGGTCAACTCCCCAAACTCTGAAACGCTAGAGGGTCAGAAAGCACAGAAAATGTGTTTTTATAACTTACCAAGATTACGTCTCAGATGGTTATTTATTTATTTCCCACAAAGGGGTTTTTAGAATGTCACGTTTTTTGGCTTTCTGATCTCTTCTTCCTCTGTGTCAGGGAGGGTGAGCTTTGGGGCAAGACCCTGCAAAAGAAAAGCTCGGACCTTTCTCATTTATATTTTCCAGAGGCTACATGCTGGCGATGAAAGATTTGACCCAGGAATGTGAAGTTCATGAGTGGGGTGGGGTGCAGAGGGGGAGCCGGGAGGCCTCCCAACCCTGGCTTCCGTCTGCCCCCGTTGGCTGGACGCCAGACACTCTCATTCTTGAAGGGTTGGGTCAGTGCTGTAGTTCACCCGTGGAGCCATCATTCCTTACAAGGAAATGGCTTTTGCTTCTTTCTGGGACATGGGGATGTGTTAAGTGTTTATTCTCAGCAGAGCTTCACGTGGGTGTGCCAGTATCCATTCATTCATTCAGTGAGGACACACTGAGCATCTTGCTCTGTACCTCTGAAGCACTGACTGAGGATATCAGCAACAGACAATGCCATCCCGAGCCTCCTGGGAATTTTAAAAAATGATGTGACACCAGCTCCCACTGTGTGTCACTTGGACTTAGAGGGAAGGATCATCTCAGAAATTGTCTCTTCTAGTCCCCTCCCATTTTGCAGATGGAAAGACAAAGGTTTAGAGAGGAGGAATGGGCTTGTTCAAGGTCATATAGTGGATTAGTTGCAAAACCTGAAGGACTCAGTCTTTTGTTTGTGTTTGTTTGTTTGTTTTGCTGTCTATCCCAAAGGTCTTTCTATTGTACAGTGTTGCTTCTCACAGCTCAATAAGTCTTTGCTGAATGCTCACTAGGCACCGTGAACTGTTAAGCTCTGTATGAAACTCACTCAAGAAACCAGAAACTCAAGCCAGAGGTAATGGACTCGTCAGCCTTTAATTGGGAAATATAGGAGAGAGAGTGCAGACTTGGGAATCAGATAAGGCTTAAGTTCAAAGTCTGATGTTTTACTTATTCATTGTATTCTTTTGGGCAAATTATTTTGCTTTTTTATGAGCCTCAGTTTTCTCACATTTAAAACAGGAATGGTGATAGTACCTACCACCTATGAATGTTGGGAAAGGAAGCAGAGATATATAGAAAATATTTTGCAAAGTGGCTGGCATAAAATAGGGAATATTGCACGGTTGTCATAAGTAATAACTCTGTGATAAATGCTATGGATAGTTATATATACAGTGTTCTGAAATACGTAGGCAGGAGTAGCTAATTATGTCCTCAGGCAGGGATGAGAAAAAGTGGACTCTCTCTTTCGATTGGATCTTTCCTGCCTGATTTGTTTGGGGGGGGGTTGCATATTTTATGGCTGAAATCTCTACAGATATTTGTACTCTAAGATGTTTATTTTCCTGTAAGAAATGACTGCAAAGATGGATGCCACAAACTGATGTAAAAGTAGAACAGGACCCTCCCCTGACTGACCAGCCAGATAATGGGTTCCCTTAATCAATAAGTTTATATTTTCTACATCCGAGGATAACATCTAGAGGATGATCTGAGACATAAGAGTTCTCACAATGCCTTATGAATCATCAGAGATCAAACGGGTTGAATCATCCAGGGTTACGTTCCCTTTTTAAAAACTTTTTTACGTTGGACTGCTTTGAAAATTGGTAATGGTGTAGAGTTCTTTCTCTGATGATGCTCGCTGCATTTGGTCTTAACAATGTTTCCCAAAGCCTGCTTTGTGGACACTAGCCCCGTGATATACTCGGTAACTTTGGGCAAGATGAATACACAGATATTTCCAGCGTGCCTTAGAGCTACTGCACTGCTTAATCCGTGAGGAAAGAGTCTCATTTACCTCTTTTAACCCAGTAGAACTTCCTTTGATCCCTAGATTATAAGGTCTGTGAGAGCAGGAATTATACCTGTCTTGTCCCTTGAAGGGAACAATCAATGTTGGGCTTGACAGATTTAAGTGGATGTGTTTTATGAGAAAATGTAACTCTAAAACTCATCCGATTATGGATGCATTTGTTCATTTATTTATTTATTCGTTCATTTATTCATATTTCTTGAATGTCTCTATATGCCAGGTGCTATTTTAGACCTTGAAGACACAGCAAGTATGATAGAAAAGGTCTCTGACCTTAATGGGGGAAGGGTATTGGTCAGTCAACAATGACATGAAAATCATGATTTCATATGGAGATACACACTGTGAAGATGACCTGACAGCTGGAAAAAAGTGACAGTGCTAAGGGGAGGGATGACCAAGGAAGATTCTACTAGGAGGAGCCATTTGAGTTAGACTCAAAAGACATCTGAGGACTAGAGGAAAGGGTATCTTGGGTGGAGGGGATGGCAAGCGTAAAGACATTAAGGCAGGGACAAAATCGATGTCCTCAAAGAACATAAGGCCAGCCAGGTCGTGAAATGAAATTGAAGATGTCAGCAGAGGCCGCATCCGGCTTATCTGCCTTCTCTGTGCCAAGCGTTGTATCTGACGAGGACCAGGCACCATGGATATTTGCTGACTGTGCAGATCCACACAACTAATTAATGGCTTCTCTTGGTTCCTGTCCTCCACAATCTTTGGTGCCATTGTTTATGCATATTTTCTAAACTAAAGCTAATTTTTTTAAATGACATGGTTTTTGCTGTTATCCGTGGGGTCAGTGTAAGCGATGACTTGATATCAACGGTCTTAAGTCAAAAATCTAAGACTTAGATGATGCGTATTGCCTGATTAACCATATGGAACTGTAGAGGACTTGGTCACCTACTACAGAAGGACTCCCTTTAAGGAAAGAGGCCTAGGACAGACCAACAATATGATCAATGTCAAGGACAGGGCACCTGTGGAATGCCAGAGGTGGGAACCACCTTCTCACCCTGCCATTGAGGTGGTGGCTGGAAGGATTAGCTGATCCATCTAACTCCATTTACTTTGACATGCTCGCGCCTGAAGCCTTTTTTACTACAATGTGCTCAGTTCCCAAAATATGGGATTTTAAGTGAAACCCTGACATTTAGCTCTAGGGCTGAACAGCAATACTTAAATCTCCCAATTAGAAGCAGAGATGGAGATGAAATGGTCCCAAGGAATCCGGAGACACAACAGTTTTGAGAGGCAGCAACAGGCTGGGGCAGAGAGAGGGAAGTTTTAGATCTCGCATGAGGAATGTGGAGCTAAATGAGAACCATTCGAAAGCTCTGGGGGTTATAAAGTGGAATTCCCTCTTGCACAGTACACAAGAGTTATTAAGTGTGTATATGAGACTCCTGTTTTACTTCATGTACATGATTATTTTATACAGGCGAGTTTGGAAAGAATTATAGGCTGAGAGCTGGCCAAGATGCAAGATGAGCGGTGAGGAATGGGGGTGGCTATTGCAATGTCCTTTTTTGGGAGCTTGGGCTACTTGGAGAAAGCCAACATGGGGTCCATCACGGGGTCAAGGGGTTAAGGAGAAGTAGAGTGGGGCTGGATTCTGTATAAGCTCATCTCCGAAGAAGTATCCCAGGCTTGGGCTTCATAGGCAAGGGCCAGGTTTAAAACTAAAAGAGCAGAACCTGGGACCAAGCCCAGCAAACTGGCTTTGGTTCACTCATGTCCCGAGACTAGGATGATAAAGAATTTGGCTTTGACTTGCTTGGCTTTAAGACGTGAGAGGGACCACGGGCCATTTTCAACACACCCAGTAATTTCAAAAGCGAGGAATACATTATCTTCCTGAAAGAAGTCCAGGAGGCAAGGAACTGGGGATAAAGGGCTGTTTTAGGAAGGATCCAATTACCAACAGCCTGGGCGGGTTGCATCTTTCCTGATAGTGATCAGAAGGAGTCGATTTGGTCTACTCAGATCTTCCGGGGTTTCGTTCCTATAAGACACGGGCCTCTGACATCAGAATCATTTGGATTTCTCGTTTTGCCTCTAACTCCATGATCTTGAGAGAGTTAATCTCTGTGAGCCTCAGTTTCACCAATCGTAAAATGGGGGATCAAAGCAGCTACTTATATTGAAAATATACTATGTCAGAGGATACGCAAAGTGGAGTCTCATTAAGTGACAGCCATCATTCTATTGAGTACATTGGTAAGAATTTGGAGGAAGGACGATTGATTGGCCTGGGGTGGGGAGCAGTACTCTCCATGTGCATATATCCTGTTTGATGAGCAGGAGTGCCTTACGGCCTGTCCTTTGTGCCCTAGGCTCACCAGGGTGCAGCTACAAAAGCCTTTAACTCTACTGAGTTGGCAAAGTGATTTTGTCACTTGAAAGACATTGTCTTCATGGTAACCTGCCTCTCCCTCCTGAGGGATTAAGGTTCTTCAGACTCTGTACTGGCTAAATGCCAACCATGTGGAGCCCAAAGCTCTCCCTTTGCGTGCCTCCAAGATATCCCGAAGTCCTAATTCCTTGAAGCTACAATTTACTTAAAGGAAAAAAAAATACTTATATAACTCTATGTTATTAGGCCACCAAATCCACTTCTTCTATTCAGCCTAAACCACTTAGACACTTATTTCTCTCTCATAGCAGGGTAATTTCCACTTCATAAGGCCATGCGGAGACACAGGCTCCTTCTATCTTGTTGCCCTTTCAGTTCTAAGACATTGCCCTTGGTCACATGGTCTAACATGGCATATAACCACCTCCATATTCCAGGTGGAAGAAAGGGGACAGGAAGGGGCAGGAAAGAGCCTTCCTTTTAAGGGTATAATCATTGGTTAGGTTGGAGTCATGTGACTGGCTCAGTTGCAAGGGAGACTGGGTAATGTAGTCTTTATTCTCAATGTCCATGTGCCTAGCTAAGCATCAGGTGTTCTTACATGGAATGAGAAAATAGATATTGGCTGAAACTAAACATCTAGGCCTCGGTTTCCTTCTTACAGAGTTAAGCAGCACAGGTTTAGGTCTCAGCAAGCCTTGGATTTGAATTCCATCCCCCCTGCTGGCTAATAGAATAAACTTAGACAAACCTCATACCCTCCATTTTCTCGCTTGTCAGATAGGGATAACATCATAATTATCACAACTTCACAAGACTGTTGCGAAGATGCATGTAGAATATCTATCACAGGGCCTGCAACTGATAGCAAAACCTGGGGTGGCTCCCTCCTTCCCTTCCTCATTGTGCTCCATCCAGATAGTTGCAGCTTCTGGAATGTTTCTTGCACGTAGCTTGCTACACACCCGCCCCCATCCTGCCCCCACCTTCCCAGACTGTGAGGTCTAAGAAGAGGGACCATGCTTGTTTCCACTGTGGCCTTCTGAGTAGGTTGCACAGTGCCTGAAACAGACTAGGTTTTCAACAGTGTTTGCCGTAATGAATAAAGGAATGGGAAGCTGCTTTCTCTGAAGCCACACCTAACCACAAAGGGTCCATATATGCTGGCCCTACCTGACTCAGGACATGCCAGGTACCATGCTGAGCTTCTTACATGAACTAACTTATTGGTTCATCATTAGTAGATGTTGTTATTACAGTCATGCGTTTTAGGGAAGGCATCTAGGATACAGAGATGCTGCTTAGTTTGCTGAAACCCATACAGATATTAGGTGGAAGAGCTGGGCTTTGAACCCAGTTGGTTTCAGGATCCATGCTTTTATCACCACATCATACTGACTCTGCTTTGATGTAAACTGAAGATGCCTCAATTTAAGGATAGATTAAATTGGGTGTTCTCACCTTTGATTTTCAAGAAAAAAATTATCTCCATATTCTCAGTTCTTAGAAGAATCATTTCATCTAGTTTTGTTCTTTCTATTCTTTTTCTTTTTCCTTCTTTCCTTCCTTCCTTCCTTCCTTCCTTCCTTCCTTCCTTCCTTCCTTCCTTCCTTCCTTCCTTCCTTCCTTCCTCTTGCTTTCACAGAACAACACAATTTCTCTTAATAAATCATTGTGACATATAAAGCAGAGCTCAGCTAAGCACCAGTGGTTGGAAGGGGTGGTCTTTTTTACATCTTGTCTACTAGTTTTCAGGCCACCCCTGTAAGGGTCCTTTGACCAAATCCAGGATTCTATGAAACACACTTTGTAAACCGTTGAATCAGTTTCCCCCTTTTTGTACAAAGGGGGAAACTGAGGCCAATGCAGAAAGGGATTTGCTCAAGTCTAGATCAGAAATGTAGAAAGTGTCCCAGTGTCCAGTTGAGCACTATATACTATGAATCACCAAGACGGCCATCAGATACTTTCAGCCAAGTGACCCGAACTCAAGACCAGGAGGTGACAGTTCAGTTATCGTAAAGTACAGCTTCAGATAACTAAAGCTAAGATGTTGGTTAAATAAGACTGTTGTTAGGCAAAACTATACGTGGCCAGTATTTGGAGTCAGAGCATTTGTTGCAATCCGTGCTTGAGAGCGGACGTGTTTGTTTATTCCATGAGTTTACAAAAGTGCCAGCTCCCCAGCAGTGAATAACTTAATGACTCGAAGGCAAACCCCAAACTCCAAACTGGCTCAGGAGAGCTGGCAATTACGGAAAACCCTGCTTCATCTAGCCCAAGCATCTGACCACCCGTGAACTGAAAAACAAACTCAAAGCAGGGAAGAACAGAAGTGTCCAAAGAAGAAATGTAAAAAAACAAAACAAAACAACCCCAGTCACCGGCTGACCCTCGAGAAAGACCCCGGGCGAGCCTAGTTGGGGGTGGTATTCCCTGGCGGTTTCTCAGGCCTGCTGGGCTCCTGCGTTCTGGACAAGGATGTGAGTGAAGACAAGAGCTGCCTGCTTTGAAAGGCCCCAGAGAATTTGGATCCCAGAAGCCTCAGGCTCTTGTCTTAGATCTAAGGTTGCAAAGTCCGTGTCTACCCAGGCCAGGCAGGAAACGTAAGTTAGTACATGAGCTGAGTGTAAGATGATAAAAGGCAGCTGAATCTCAGTCTCAGTGTTGGGGGGCAATGGGGTGTTGTGGGGAGAGTGGGGGGGCATGTCTCAATCAACGAGAGCAGTGGCTGACCCCAAGGCAATTGCTGCCACGTGGAAATGTGGGTTCAGCATCGACAGATGTTCTGATTTGTCAAGAGAATCTAAAAACCTTCATTGTCATCAGCGATCTACTTTGAAAGGACTGTCAACTCATTCATTTTAAAAGCAATTCAGGCTTTCCTTCCCCCTCGTTAATGTGACCGACTGCTGTCGATGGCCGTGGACTCTCTGTTGTGGTCCCCCATTTAAGAAGAAGCTCGGCGTTCCTAGAGGACGTCTCACTCCACCCTTTCTTTCTATAGATGTGAAATATGCATCTCAGGGTTTCTCTGAAGTCACATGACTGTGTCAGTGGCAGAGTTGAGATGAGAACCAGTTCTACATTCTAGATTATAGAACAGTGTCAGTTTTCTGGAACTGAATGGCTGTGTGTGCTGGGGAAGGACAAGGAGAAAAGCAAACCCTACCCTATCCTTAATAATGATGTTATTGTTGGTGACAGTAATAATAAATATCGGGCAGAATGCTTTGGGGAGCAAGTAACAGGAAATCCTGATTCAAACAGATTTAAACAATATATGAAATTCTTATTTTTCATACCTGAATGAGCAGAGCAAGGAGAGTTTCCAGGTCTGGTGTGATCAATGATATAATAAGGAATCTGGGTGGTTTCTGTCATTTTGGCCTATAAGATTCCTCCCTCCCTCCCTCCTTTCTTTCCTTCCTTCCTTCCTTCCTTCCTTCCTTCCTTCCTTCCTTCCTTCCTTCCTTTCTTCCTTTTTTCCTTCCTTCCTTCCCTCCCTCTCTCCCTCCCTCCCTCTCTATCTCCCTTTTTTCCTTTCTCCCTTTCTTTCCTTTTCTTCCTCCTGCTCCTTCTCCTCCTCCTCCTTCTTCTTTACCCCCGACCCCATCTCTCAGGAGTCTCTGTCTCTCCTTCTCTTTCTCTTTCCTCTTGGTTACAAAAAGGCTGCCAGTAACAAGCGAGTCTCTGTGCTTCATTGTTCCATTCAGAAAGAGAGAATGAAAAACCTTGAAACATCTCCCCAAGCAAAGGACTACAGATCCTCCTCTTCCATCTAGTTTTGCCTACCACCCACTTCTGGCCCAGTACCAGTAACCAAGAAAAGCTGTGTGCTAATGGGCCAAATGGTGTGGTTTACTCCAGGAACTGACATGAGACCCTGTGTGGCCACCTTTCTGTTCACCTGGATACCTCGGCTCTATTTATGGAGGCCAGTGAGCCTGGTTATGAGTGTTCAGAATATCCTCATGGTGGGCTGGGCCCTGGGCTTCCCCACACATATCCAGAAGCTTGGTTCTCTGTTTTCCTAGCAGACCTGGTGAAGAGCAGAGCTTCTTAACCTTGAATCGCACAGATTCCCGAACCTGACAGCAACGAACATTCTGGTCCCCACCCCGGGAATGTCAAGTTCAGGAGGTCGGAGGAGCTGAGTGTTTTACAAAGTCCCCAGGCAATTTTGCTTTGGGTGGTCAAGGATCACACTCTAACGGATGTCCCCCCTGGCTATGATAACTGGATGGCCCACAACTCAAGAACATTCCAGAAATGGCCACCACCCATCAGGGACATCAATGCTTAGGCTCATGAAGGGTCGAGTCTGAATCTTAAATTAGGGCATGATAGAAATTTTTGTCTTGTGACTACCTTTGAATTCTCGGAATCAGAAAAGTTCATCTGAGCGCCCAAGTCACGATTTACTGGAATGCATTGAAGGAGACTTTGGACAACAGCGAGGAAGTGTTAAGGGGGAGATAAAAAGAATGTTATTTATTTTTTCGTCTTCTACCCACATCCTGAATAATCCTCAGTACGTAGGTTATAAGATATTGGATGGGGTGGGCGTGGAGTGTCCTGATTTTAATTAATCGGTGTACCCCTATTTGTGAAGATTTAACCACTCTATGACTTAGACTATACTTACATTAAATAAAGTGGAATCCCAGGTGAGAAAATGATTTCCTTTTCATGTTCATGTAATCATTCTGACACTTTGAAGAGTTTGGTGCTAGGATTTAAACTCTTCTCTATAACGTGATACCTTCCTTTTTGACAAAGAGAGCAGAGCTTGGGTTCAGAGGCTTAAAATTAACGTCAACATAATTACATTAACTTTAATATAATTAAAAGCATCTAGCTATCATTTAATCATCTTGCTTTGCTTTCATTATGCGTCAGACAGGACACATGCTAGATTATGCTGACCTAAAAAAAAAAATCTAGTATCCTGAAACAACAGTCTTATTTGATCCTCAAACTACTTGTTTCTCATGGATCTCCGGGAGGACATTGGAATAATTTAGGAACCTAGGGTGATGGAGCGGTCACTATCTCAAACGTCAGTTCCTGTGACAGAGAACAGGAGGATTTTAAAAGTTCTCACATTGGCTGTTAAATATTGTGGCCTGGACACGATGCATGGAACTTCTGCTCACAGTCTATTGGCTAGAACATGTCACGTGACCCCACCCAACCTCAAGGGCCCAGGAAGTGAGAGACTCTCATGTGACTAAGGGGAGAGCTGGAGCTATTCGGTGGAGAACATAGACACTCGCTATGCGTGGTGGTTATTGGCTCTGCCTTCCAGCCAGTGTTCTTCCATCACTGTTTTCTTCTAGATTCTGAGGGTAGGCTTTTGTCAAGGTGCATTACAATAGAGTACAGCCAAACATCCATGCAAACCTGTTGTGGGACAGCCTGGCCTTGAACCTAGCTTCGGTCCTTTCCTGTTTATGTAACTCTGGGCAAGTCACGTTTCCTCACTGGTCCTCAGTTGCCTTGTCTATACAATGGAATGATTATAACAACACCAACTTCAGAGAGTCATTGAGAGATTGAGAGAGTTAATATATGCAAAGAGTGTTGAGTGTGGCACGTGGCATGCTTTAGGTAAGCCTTGTAAGCGTGGCTTTTACAGCCCTTGAGGCAATTAGTTACCGAAGCAATTACAATTAAGTGTAATAGGTGTCCGCCTGGGGAAGCCCAGTGCCTAGCGGTGGGAGGGAATCCAGTTTAAGGCTTGATGAGAAAAGGTCTCCCCACAGAAGCAGTGCCCACAGGTGGGCGTGCAGTTAGCCAGGTGAAGAGGGTGGCGATGCATGTTCCAGACAGAGGGAATGTTCCAGGCAAAGGTGCAGGATCGTGGTGAGCTTTGGTGGACCGCCACC